>APFE031416079.1:983-15936 GCA_000404065.3 Pinus taeda | reverse complement strand
AATAAAGTTATTCAAGTTTTCCTCCATATTCTTGTATGTTTCATTATATATGCATTTGTATGGTTAACACACATCTGGTCCTGTGTTATTTATGAATATAGATCTTTGTTCCTCGATAGTAGTATGTTGCTATCATTCCATAGGTGCTCCTTGAAGCTGGGCAGACAAAGTAGAAGCAGCAAGGCTCTATCAGGAAGGAGAGGAAATCGAGCGCAAGACTAAGGTTGGTCTCCTTTGTTCCACTCCTATCTATTTTCATAAAGGAAAGCGAAAGTAGACTTTACTTGTTTGTTTCTAAGATAGCCACCAATTTTAGTGGGAATAGCAGCATCTGAGTGGACACTATTCCCAGTAACGCATGGTCCAAAACCACTTTAGAATCAATACCTTGGACCAAACACCTGGGGTCAACACTTCGGATAAGATACTTTGGACCAATACCATGGGTCAAAATACCATGGTCCAAATACCACAGACCAAAACCAACTTCTCCAACATGTACATGTCTTTCCTTGTGTGAAAGTGCATGTATACGCATAGGTGCCTTTTGGTTGGAAAACCCGCATGTATATGTGGCTTGGTCAAGGGGAACTTGCGTATCTCTTTTTCCTTCATTATGTGAGCCTAAACTGTGATCTACCATTTGAGTGAGTTGCCATCAAGGAAAACACCTGTGTCATAGCACCAAAACTGTGTCATAATGCCAACACCTTAGGTTTTGAAAATGATACCCTAAAGAAATACTACCTAACCTCTTTCTATAACTTCTTAAAAAAATTCAATTTGATGCTTAGAGCGAAAGTGATGATGACTTTTCCAAAGTGGCCTATTTGGAATGTAATTCAGGGGTCTACAAAAACCCTAACTTCCTCAAATTATACCTCTGAAAATATAGCGAGATAGGATCTGAAATTTGGAGTAGATGTTCAAACCAATTTCTTCTCAAATGAGTTTTTTTTTTAGCTTCTGAAACTTCGTAGCAAAAGATTTATAGCGAGCATTCCATGATGACCTGTTTTAGATGAAATTCTGGAGCTTGCAAAAACCCTAACTTCCTCATATCATATCTCTGAAAATATAGTGAGACAAAATCTGAAATTTGGAATTGAGGTTCAGTGCGGTTTAATCTCAAACGGGTTTTTTGTTTTAGCTTCTGAAACATCGTATAAAAAAACTTATAGCGAAAATTCCATGATGACCTGTTTGGAACAGCGAAACCCTAGAATCCAAAGCTTTGATACCAAATGTTATGAAACTAGATCACAAAAATATAGAAAAGAAAGGTAAACACCTTAGAATTCAGCCTCTTCGAGGGGGAAACCTCCTTTACATTACACAAATGAAAAATTATTGGATGATTCAAATGACAAAACCTCCTTTCTACATATAGGAGTCTAAGGGGTCACAATATAACCAAGCCGACCTAACAATAATAATATAAAGACACAAAAATAATAATAGAGGGATTCTATGTCGCACAATAATAACAATATGGGGACAATAAGGGCACAACAATAACAATAAGGGATATAATGACAATAGTAATGGGGGAATCACTAGTATTATAGGGACCTAACATTTCCAAAGTAGTTCCTAACCGAATTTGGAGATGGCAGATCTATGGCTACACTTATCAATGATCTCTCCAACTTAAAATCCAAACCTAAAGAACCGATTAAGGACTTCAATCCACGTTTTAATAATTTATTGAATAAAATCCCAACATCATCTAAGCTCAGTGATGAAGTTCAAAATGAATGGTAGATCTCTGCCCTTCCCTCAAACACAACTATTTTTGTCGATAGGCCTTCCAAACCAACTTTGGCAGAAAACATGAAAGAAGCCATAGCTGTAGAAAAACATATTCTAGCCTTAGATAAGAAAAATTCATTAGAAGAACACAAATCCAAGAAAGTAACTTTTAGGGACGAATCCAAGAAAAAACCACCCAAATATCCTTTTAATCTTGAAGGTCTACAAAAAGTCCTTAAAACCATGTCCAATGAAATGGTTGATATCAAGAAATTGGTAGTAGAGACTTCCTCAAATAAATATTTTAGACCATACAAAAGAAATACCCCCTTTGATATTAAGCCTCCAAGCACCATATCAAATGTTGAATCGGATGTGGAGGAAGACGAAGTTTCAACAGCTGAAGAGAAAACAGATGATGAAGAGGTAGCCGAGTTACAAGGAATGTGGGATTTTATCCTTCCCAATGAAGAAGCACAAGAAGCACTACCTGTTGCAACCAAGAGTAGAATCCATGTTGATTCACCACAAACAAATCCAAAAGAGAAGGTATCAACATCGACTCCCAAAGACAAAACAATAGTTAATAAATCTCCGTCTAAATCTACTCAAACCACTCTTTCTCAAACAAATTCTTCACCTTTAGCTAAAACCCTGCTAGTCTACGATGAAATGGAATACAACATAGTAGAAGATATGAAAAATACTAGGGCAAACATTACCTTTCACGAGCTTAGCAAGTTGAAACATCAATAGAAGTTACTGCTCAAAGATCTAAAAACAGTCCCTACTTCTCTGCTTTCCGTCGTTGTAATCTCGCAAGCTGCCCAGAAGGCCTCCTAATACCTCAATAGACATAATCGGTCCTACTGATATTTCTCTAATAGGAGGAAGATCCAAATCCCATACTCCTCCATTCCTTTTTACTTTTAAGCTTTCAACAAGAATCTACACAATTGTTTAGTTGATTCTGGAGCTTCATCTAACATTCTACCACGAACAGTTTGTGCAAAATTGAATGTTGAGCCTTAAAAATTTGTTGTGCACATTGTGCAGTTAGATCGATCCCAGGTCAAATTTATAGGAGAGATCAATCAATTCACTATTAGACTGTCATCAAACCCTAAAGTTTTTCAAGTCATTGGCATTCTTGTGGCTGATATCCCCGAGTTCTACAGTTTAATCCTTAGCAGAGACTGGTCAGAAAGGCTTCATGGCTATTTTGCAACTGACTAGTCCCACATGTGGCTTCCCTATAACGGCAAGCCAAATCAAATAAGGGTTGACCGTGAAAAACACCAAAACTATATCGTTACAAAACTAGAGGGAGAGAATGAGCCAATTGCAAATAGCAGCAATATCATCAGAAACTACTCAGTTGAATCATTTCTAGGAAATTTTAATGCAAATACTTCACCCTTCTTGCAAAATTATGTTATATCGCAAGTTGAAAAATTTTCTCAAACAGATACTTCTAAGTGTATAAATTTTGTAGATAAACCTGTAGTTAGCATTATTTTGGAAATTATTTTTTTACAGATCCAAATCTAATGATGGAGCCTAATCAGAATGTATATTAGTTAGCCCAAAAGGAGAAAAAACTATGCTAGCATGCAAGCTTGAATTCGAATGCACAAACAACACTGCCGAATATGAAGCATTGGTTCAAGGGTTGTATAAGGCTATGGACCTTAATATCAAACATATTCAAGTGTTTGGAGAATCTGAAATTGTGATAAAACAGGTAAGAAATACTATACATTGTTTGTTTGGACATTTGAAACATTATCAATCATTAGTCCAAGACCTCACTTCTCACTTTACAACATTTAATATTTCCCTTGTCCCAAGACTCCAAAATGCAAGTGTCGATCTTTTGGCTAATGTTGCATCCAAGATCATCCCACCATAATATTATAGCCTCGATCGTGTTTCTATTGAATTGATTTTTAGGCCTTTTATTTTTGACAATATCACCAATTGGTGAATCTTTAATAATGATCTGAATATCATAAGTTTTTTAACATCTGAAGGCTCTTATGATGACCATATAATAGATGAAGATCAACATGACTCCTAGTTTAAGCAAGAAACGACTCTGAATTCTATACCTAAGTCTGTGGTTAAGATGACCACAGATGGAGGACTTATATGATCTCAAGTACAGATTCAAAAAACCCACTAATTCAAAACTCCAAAGTTCAATTTTGAGGTTTCAATTAGTTAATCTTGGAACTGACCTTAAACCTCAAAATATCAATCTAGGACTCGGTCTTACAATTGATGAAAAATTAGCCTTCATTCATTTGTTTAATAAATACAAGAATGCCTTTTCTTCGAACTATGAAGACCTTAAGACATATGACACTTCTATAATTAAACATACCATCCCCATGGTATCTAATGAAAAACCCGTGCAACAAAAGCTAAGAAAGATCCATCCAAATTTAGAAAATCAGATCAAATCTGAATTGAATAAGCTGCTCAAAGCCAAAATTATTTTTCCTAACAGACATTCAAGGTGGGTTTCCAACATTTTTCCTGTCAGAAAAAAGAATGGTGATATTCGAATATGTATAGACTTTCGCAATCTTAACAAACATTGTCAGAAGGACAATTTCCCATTACCTCCTATGGAATAGATACTACAATTAGTTGCAGGCTCAGAACTAATGTCTTTTTTGGATGGATTCTCAAGTTATAATCAGATTTTAGTACATCTAGATGATTCGCTAAAGACTACCTCTCGAACCAAATGGGGCAATTATGCCTATCAAAATATTCCATTTGGGTTAATGAATGTTGGTGCCACATTTCAGGGAGCCATGGCAATAGCTTTCAAAGGCTTTGTTAATAAATCAGTCGTAATATATTTAGATGATATAACTATGTACTCAAAAAGCTACGGTAATCATTTAAAGGATTTAAAACAAATCTTTGAACGTTGTCAGAGTTATGGAATTTTTCTCAATCCCAAGAAATCTTTCTTTGCTCTAAGTGAAGGAAAGCTCCTTGGATTTATTGTATCCAAAGAAGGAATTCACAATGATCCTGAGAGGATAAGAGAAATTTCTAGAATCGCTTTACCTCATAACAAGAAAGCCATGCAATCTTTCCTAGGTCAGATAAATTTTTTCAAACTATTTGTCCCTGATTTTTCACAAATTGTTTTACCTCTCCAATCTATGATTTAAAAAAATTCCCTTTTTAAATGGGGACATATTGAGCATGAAGCCTTTGATTTGATTAGACAAGCAATCTTGAGTTCTCCCTCACTAGTAACCCCAAATTTTTCTAATCATTTCATTTTATATACATTTTCTTTTGATAAATCATATGCAGCTATATTAACAAAGGTCAACAATGATAAAGCCGAAGAACCAATTTCTTTCATTAGCTCCAATTTGCAGGGGGATGAATCAAACTACTCAGATGTTGAAAAACAAGCTTTCGCTATTTTCAAATCAATAAAGCATTTTAGACCCTTTCTCCTCAAAACCCACACGAAGGTAGTAGTCTCGTTCTCAGAAGTGAGAAATCTATTAATACAAAGAGATGTAGGTGAGAAAAGGGAAAATTAGGTAACAACACTGCAAGAATATGACATTGAGATCAAACCAACCAAAATTGTAAAAGGTCAAGGTTTTTGCATAATGTTAGCAGAAGCATCCAACTTACCAGCACTAAAAGATTCATGTGATGGTATACAAGTATATGAGGCGAGCCTCAGTGACACTAAATCCAAATATGTTGATATCATCTTTTATTTGAAAAATGGATATGCCCGTACGCAACTAAGTTAAAAAAGAAAAAGGGCTTTGAGTTTAAAAGCTAGACAATATCAAATCATCAATAATGTGTTGTTTATAATAAATTATGATTTTGTTTTGCCTATAATGTGTTGTTTATAATAAATTATGATTTTGTTTTGCCTAGATGTCTTGAAAAATTTGAGGCAAAAAAAGGGTTTTGCAAGAACTCCATGATGGACCAGTTGGTGGACATTTTGGAGGGGACACAGCTACACATAGAATTCTGCATGTTGGTTATTATTGGCCAACCTTATTTAAAGATGCACACGATTATGTAAGGAAATGTAAATTTTTTCAAACAACTATTGGGAGACAAAGGAAACCCGCATTACCATTGTAGGCAGTCAACATTGAACAACCATTTGAACAATGGGGACTGGACATAATAAGTGAGATTGTTCCTCACTCTTCAAAGAAGCATAAATATATCCTTACAGCAACTGATTACTTCACAAAGTGGGTGGAAGCAATTCCACTTAAGGTAGGCAATTCTGAAAACATCATTGAATTTATTGATCAGTTTATTATTACCAGATTTGGCCTTCCATCTGCCCTCATGTGTTATAATGCATATTATTTTACAAGCAATGATATGACAAAATTTTCTCTTAAAAGAGGTTTTAAACTTAAATACTCAGTTAATTATTATCCTCATGGAAATGACTTGGCTGAATCTATAAACAAAAATCTCATAAGAATTATCAAATGAACCGTTGATCAAAGTCAGAAAAACTAGCACAAATCTTTAATATTTTCTCTATGGGCATATCGAATAACACAGAAGGCCTCAATAGGCACTTCTCCTTTTAATTTGGCCTATGGGAAAGAATTTTTCCTCCCTGCTAATGTAACTATTCCCTTCGTAACCCTAGTTCAATTTATTGAAGAAACCCCTTCCTCTTCTATGCAAGTAAGACAATCACAAATTCTTAAGCTCGAAGAAGAAAGGGAAAAGGCCAAAATCACACATGCACATCATCAATAGTTAGTCAAATCTTCATTTGATGCAAATTCTGTAAGTTCAAAATCCTTTCATCTCAGAGACTTGGTATTGAAATGGGATAAAGCACACGAGGAAAAGAGTAAGCATACCAAATTCCAAAGAATGTATCTTGGATCGTTTCAAATTGTGGAACAAATAGGCCCATCAACATTTTTATTGCAAGATTTATCAGGCAAGAGAGATTCTCTGCCTATCAATGGGAAGATCCTAAAGAAATATTTTTCATAGAAGATAAACTCTTATATTCATTGCATATTATTGTTTTTACTTTTTAGGAAAATAAAAGTTGAGTGGCATTTACTTTTGGCATTTATAATAATAGTCTCTTTTATATTTTGACTTTTCACTTGTATAAGTAGAGATTGTTAAGAAGATGAATTTTACATTTGAAACATAAACTAATTTCTATCTCTCTGAAATTGCTTGTCCTCTACCAAAACTAGTTGTCTTTTGGTAAAACTCAACTTTGTAAAATAACCTTTGTTCTACCATCAGTTAAGAAAAGTATCTATAACAAAGCAAGGACTCTCTACAGAGAAGCATCTTTAACTCTATAATTGTCATCTAGAAACTCTTAAGGAGTCAATGATTCTCCCCATCTAGTGAACTTTCACTTCTTAGAGTGTAATTCTAAAGTATGCTCAAACTTAAAGAATAAGAGGTCTCATGAAGAGCCGACTTACCCTGACCATCGAGGAAGAACACGCTGACATTACCAATACTACATACCAAAACAAGGTAATGACTTGAGATTATGATTAATCAAAAGACAAGGGGTCTCATCACGAGCCAAATTGTTTAGTTAAAGTTACAACTAGTGAGTGGCATTGTCAATTTCAACCACCAAACCAAGACAATGGCCTTTAAGGATAAAAATAAAAAATTTAAGAAAAATAGAAAAGAATGAGAAACAAGTAAGTATATGAATCTGAAATTATCTTTAAAAATTGTGCTCTTACCTAGATGGGATACTGAATCATTGTTGGTTAAAAGGTAACCCTATCAAGGCTATGGATGCCCGCTGGTAGTAGAGGCTCTACCTATGATAATTGAGTACTTCTAAAATATAATTTGCGAGAGTCCCCTGTTTTTATCTTTAAAACCAAGTAATGACTGATGTAGACAAAGCATTTTTCATATTAAAGAGGATGATCAAATGGATGATAATTGATTAGATTTTGTTTTTTATTCAGAGAAATGTTACTTATCTTATATTTCATGTATTTTTATTTTATGAACAACCTTTATTTTAGAAGTTTTTAGAAATTTCAAAAAAATGTCAAAGATAACCTGTTCTTCTAGCAAATTGCCAATTGTTGTGCT
Organism: Pinus taeda; assembly: GCA_000404065.3. NCBI lineage: Eukaryota > Viridiplantae > Streptophyta > Pinopsida > Pinales > Pinaceae > Pinus > Pinus taeda. Next base: position 8,046 of record APFE031416079.1, on the reverse strand, counting down.
ATTCAACCAATCCCCCATTTATTAATATAATAGTTAATATTCTATTAATAAATAGGGACCCCTGATAAAATCCTTCAAAAAACAAATTTAGCATTTAGACACTTTCTTTAAAATTTTTGGAATAAAGCAAGATATCAAGTCAAAACCCTTTGAAAGTTAGCAATACTCACCTTTTCACGCCTCCTATTTTGAGATAGTGTGCTCATTCCTACACTGCATAGTCGCAAGACCAAAGATAATCCCATACATGGATATGGTCAAGTGGATAATTGATTTGGTGGACGTCTCGGACAGAGGATTCAAGAATCACAAGCAAGAGATTATGGGATTTTTTTCACCAGATAGCCTATGTCTAATGTACCATTTACCAGAACCACATAAGATCTACAATAAATCTTTCCTTGAGTAATTTGCTAAGGAGAATGAAGACCCGACAGACGTCAAGCAGTCCTAGACAGCAAGTGAAGGCAAGCTCAAATGGGATAAGATAGGTATGTATTCTACAACATCTATCTCTCCCCCTTATAGTTTTGCATCAGCCATGCTATCTAGATTGTTTAGTAAACCCGATAGCACCAAATTTTATCTAGAATGGCTTCCATTAATAGATACAAATGTGAACGCAAAAATAATTAATTGGGCTCAAATTTTGTCTAATAATTTGGCAAAAGATATTATGGAATATATGAGAAAAAGAAGCCCCTCATTGAGGGTTTATCCCTCGTTTTTCATGAGAGCTTTTGTAGTGGACGCAATCTATTTTAGTTCCAAATTTCCCATTATGGGATGGAAGTGGATTGTGCAAGACTCGCTTCCTATCCATGTGTACCATAATATTTTTTGGGAGTCTCATTTTCACCCCCATTTTAATAAGATCTATCAAGGAGTTATGTTACCCATCCATAAACAAGTCTACAACACAACCACCCCTAAGTTTTGAAAAGAAGCTAAAGTGGATATCTTGCGTGTGGCTAGATGGTTTGGGGAGGAAACTTTTACCTATATCAGAGTATTTGGGAGAATTGCTTCACCGCATGTTCTCCCATACTATGTCCCTGACAAATTAATGGCCAGGGAGATATACTACCAAATGGCAGGGGAAGGTGGGTTGAGCAAAGGATTGAAAGAGCAGAAGAAGACCATTTAGCCTACATTTCCATGGTGTGTTTGCGCTACTTGATTTTGGACATGCATGAAAAGAAGTAGAGATCGTGAAGTCTCTAAAATTAGCTACAATCCCAGGAAGGTAGTATGACCCAAATGGCACTACTAAGGAATTCACTTCTATGGTGAAAGTAAAACCATTCACCCATGAGGAGGACGCCTTTGATGACCTCTTTGTATAAAAAGAAACATTTTTAGAAGTGATGCACATGGCATCACTACTTTTTACCCCAGATGATGTTAAATATTTCCATGTATACAGAAAAAGGAGACTGTTGAAGATCCCATTGGACCTACTGCAGATTGAACCAATAAGGGAGCCAACTCCCAGTGTAAGCTTGGAGGACAGCTCCAAAGAGAATTCTGAAGAAGAAACCCAAGAGAGATCTACTCATGAGTCAAAGCACTCAGAGCACTATTCTCAAAATGGGGGAGGCAATAAAAATAAAGAGTTTGAAAGGGACACAGCCGGAACTACATAGGAAATGGTCGAGCAAACCGCAACAAAGAAATAGGAAGAAGTTCACTCTACATCCACTTAGCTAGTAAAAACCCCAACTATTGATTTGGAAAAGGAATGGGAACATTTCAACAAGAAACTTCACACAAATGAACAAACATCTGAGATACAAAATCCTAAGAAAACACAACACAAGTCAACTCAAGAAACAACATTAGAGAAAATTGTAGGCACTCAGGATGTTGAGCTCATTCTTGCCACCCCCACTTCATAAATTATTTTGAGAATTGAGGAAATTCCTCCACTATATGTATTTTATAGTCCTACAAACAATTTTTTCATCAAGAGACAGCAGAAGAAAAGAAAGTTAGACATTGCAGCCATTACAACTCCTAATAATGAACCAATAGACATTGTATGGAAGGACCCATATGAAAATCTCACAAAATTATCGCAATTCGTAGGAGCCTATGCTACGAAACTATTGACAAAGTGACAAAGGTCCAAATGCTACTTAAAGAAAAGGAACAAATAATTTTGTTGTTGGAACAAAAATTACCTCAGGAGAAATCTAATCAACAAGTAGAATTACAAGTAGCCTACCTCCAGCAGGAATTTGAATAGATGCAAATACAACATTAGGCCAGCCTAGAAGAAAAAGATGCGCAGATATAATCTATGACAAATAGGTATAAAGAAAATATGCAAGTCTATGAGTTCATAAAGGAAGTACTCAGTCTTAACTCCCAACTAATGCAACAAAAGGAAGTTCTTTGCCAAAAAATTTAATAAATAAGTCCTTATTGCGAGATCAGTGATAAGTTAACAAGACAAGTTGTCGACATGAGACTTGAGTATGACGAAATCCATAAAAATATTTCTGACTTTATCACCTAGCAAGAATCAGAAGATGGGAGAAACACTGATCTACCAAAGCTAGAGGAAACGCATAAAGACATCTTATTCACAGATTTGGATTCGCGGCTCAAGCAATGGGAAAGGGAAATAACGATCGCAACAGCAGCAACAAATAGCAAAATAGAAGCCATCAACAAAAATATGCATGGTGAAAACCTATTTACAGAAAGCATACCAGGATTTCTTCCAAATGTTAAAGAGTTAGAGCAGTAGTGGAGGCGGGCAGCGAAGGAAAAGGAGGAGGTAATTAGATAGATAAGCAAGCTAAACTAAGAAGCATATTGGCAGTTCTTGGTAAAACCATACAGCCAGCAGATGACCTTGAGATGCTTAACAACCTCCACACAAAAAATGGTTCCAGCGCTAACAGACACTATATTTTTTGGGCAGCTAAAATCTGTGATCAGCCAATCGACGCAGTTCAAGCCTATGATAGATATTTGTGATCTCAAAGACCAAATGCAAAGGAGTTAGTCACTTAGTTTATTTTTATTTTAGTTTTATTTTCACATGATCTGAGGAAGGTTGTTTAAAACTCCTGAGCTATTTTTGTAATAATCTATTTTAGGACCGATATTTTAGTATTTAAACCCCTCTCATGCATTTAGAAAGGGGTCCATAAATCTTATCAAAAACATTCTTCGAAACATTGCACTTTTGTACTTTTGAGGAGGTTATGATGGAATGAATGGAACATGATCTGCTTTATTTAAAATATCTAGCATGCTCTACTGAAATGCACTTTTGTACTCTTAAAATGTGTTGGATTGATTGAGATTGGATTAATACTACTGAGGCACATGAGCAGGACTCGTCATATATGGTACTTTTATTTTATGATCTTATTTTATTTATGTATCAGGCAATACTTTTTCTTTAAGTTGTTTTATGTGTGAAAGTATGAATTACGGTTTAGCATTATTGCACTTTTGTATGATGTTGTCTTTGACTTTATTCTGATACATGAACGATTTTATATGTGATATATATTTCATAGTCGTTTTGGCTAACTATTTATCCAAAATAATTATTGTTAAATGATTTCACTTTTTATTGCAGTTGAATGATCTTTATTACCAATTGTTGTAGGACATCATTGTATATCGCATATTGTACTTAATTCCCGGGTATATTTATAGCTAAATAGTGTTAAACTAGGATATATGCATGTCTTGTTAGTTAGATTAGATTACACTTAGCTTAGCCATCCTCCCGTTACATCATATGTCACCCCACCAACACTATCTAATATTTTCTAGGAAACTGGTCCCATTATTCCCAGTCGGAGCCACTACACCAAACGGAAAAGGAACTGCTAACAAAGGTCTAGACTAGGTGGTCTCCCCCCATGTTGTAGCAATTATTTTTGAGGCTTCAATAGAGCCATACATAGCTACTATCACAAAATATGTATATAACCAACATAATAGGAATAAAAATATCATAAACATATTAGTCATCAAATCCATATATACATCATTACATTTGCACATATAAATCAAGGGAATGAATTTCTCATTAATCAATGCAATCAACCAACCAGAGATGGGACTACCACATTGCACCTGACCATAGAATGGATGAGCCAAATCTCTCTTCATCCATTCACCCTCATGCCATATTCCAAGCATGAATGTGGGACTCAAACCAAAAGAACTCAACCTGGGCATACCAAGGCTAAACTACCTCACCCTGATCAATAGAAACCAGGTTTTATCATAATCCATGTCGAATCACTAGGCCAACACAAATAACACATCATAACAAGATTTATCGTGATCTCCATTTGATTACTAAGCCAAACAAACATGGATGTGACCAAATTTCCCCACTTGCATTGTGAGAAATTTTCCTGTCTCCTAGTCTCTTAAGATCTACCGCAATCGAAACCTAGATCACTAAGCCCTAAACCGAGACACACTCTCCAATATTTATTGCATATCTTAAAATTCAGATTACTAGGCCGAATGCTACGCTTTACCATATATCCTGTCATTCATCGGCAAGGATTTCTAGGCCATCCGAGATTCACCTCACCCAGCTTCAAATCTATCCAACAATCCATCTAAACCAAACATGAGAAAACAATCACACCATGGCTATCTGGAAATGGCAAGGCTAGGCTCAAAAAAACTATCACACCTGGCAAAACCCATGCCATGTTAGAAAATAACCATATGCAATGCTATGCATGCCAAATATAGCAAGGAAAATACACATGCAAGTCGATACCAGCAATGAAGCCTATTGTAGCTGCTTGATCCTACCTTTCCCTCCTTGATCCTTGTTTCCTCTTGCCTCCTTTTCCTTTCTTGCTCCAATGCCAAAGTGCTCCAAGAAAACTCTAAGTATCCTAGAGTATGAAAGAAAGAGAGAGAATAATGAAAGATCTCTAAAGATAAACAAACAAAAGGTTACCAACTGATCCTCAAAAGCCTTTTTATGAACGAGGCCTCTATTTTCTTCATTTTCCATTATTTTCCTTCATTTTCCTCCTCACATGTAACAAGTGACCTTTCACCTCCATTTTCTCCTAATCTCCATTATTTTAAGAAATGATTGTGCCAAAAATGACATTTTCCCTTTCCAAAGACTTAGCCATTTCCTTTTCCAATTTCCTTAGCCATAAAGAACCAAATGAACACCCCCAGGATGTCTTGCCTGTGTCACGCGGAATGAGTCGATCTTGCGGACAAGATAGACCTTCCTAGAATCTAAAGAAGACCTAATGACAAGCAAACCAACCAAACACTATCTTTCTCTAAATGTGCTTTATAAATAATGGCAAACAAATGTGTTTAAGGCCTACCTCATGTCCAACGCAAGTTTGGGGATGCCTTTGCTCCTTTGATCCAAGGAAGTTCCTTTATCACAAACCTACAAACAAAAACAAGGCAAACGATTAAATAGCACCTGAATAACCAGTATTATAAACATATTTAACATGAAAGTCAAGGAGTCCATGAAACAAATAACATGAGATACTTGTTGAGAAAAATGAGCTTGATTGTATTAATTCAAAAGAAGAAGAACTTTACAACCTTTGCCTTGACGTTGTACAAGCTCCTCCCAGGGTCCAACAAGAAGTCTCCTCTACTTTCACAAGCTTCACTCACTCCCCAATGAATCCAAAAAGGTATGTGATCTCTCCTCTTAAGCTCAAATAGGATGTCTTGATTTCACTAGCATTTACCCTCAAAAGTTAAGCTTCTAACCCCCCAGCCACTGACCCAATGCCTCAATTTATAGTGCAATGGAGGTCAGTTACTAGGTCCTCCTTCAAAGGGATCGAATCCTCCTTCAAAGGGATAGCTCCTCCTAAGAAGGGATTAGCTCCTCCTCTTATGAGATGCATGAACCACTTTGGAGCGAACAATCCATGTCAAAATTCCTTCTAGAAAACTCTAGAATTAACCCAAAGTGAGTTTTTTAAGATAAAAATTGCGCCTTTTGACTTTCACAGGGGTACGCACCCTCCCCTTTACATACAGAGTGTATAAGTACGTAGATATTCTGAACAAAAGGTGCGGGCCCACAGGCAAAAGTGAGAGAAAGTGCAAAACTAGAGTTTACATTGCTTTTTGATGTCTTTCTCTCATTTCTAAAGCTTGTTTTGAAGAGCTGAGGTCTGAGACTTGCGTAGGAAGCTAGCATAGGTGGTGATAGACCCATACCGACTGCAAATAATCAAGGTGACGATATTTTTGTGTAACAGATTGCCCCCTAAAGTGCAAAGTCTGTAGTAGATGAGGATTTCATTTATCATTAGGAAGAGTGAAGTACTTTATCATATCATGTCGAGGATCATCTTGTGGAGAGCCCGGTTGGAACCTGTAAAAACATTCAATGCAAAATATATATATGAGATCATATCATCGCTGAGGTAGGCATTCCCATACTCAGATAAAAACTGACTAAGTGACTGAAAACTGACTAGAAGACTAATACTGCTCTGATATAGGAATGATCTCGTAACACATCATAAGTACAGACACATGTGGACACAGTATGGACGTAGCCATCTATTTATGAATAGTCCATAGTATAATGAATACAAAATTCCTCGCAGCCTGGATGGTGGAAACTAGATCCAGGGTCTTCACTTCTACTTCCTGAAATAGTACGATTCTATCCATGCGAATGAATGTGTCGAAGTCGAACATGGTAGAAACCACTTGATTACCAGTCAATGATGTAAACTGCTAACAAGCATGAGAGAAACCACCAATAATGACAATGGCTCTCAAAGTATTCAGTACAATCCATGAGATGTGATAAGATGTGTTGATGTCGAACATGTCAAGGAATCCCTTGATCGAAAGTCGTTGATGTAAACTGTCGTCAAAGGCGAGAAACCTGCCATTGAGGCATGCAGATCTCAAGGTACTGACGATTCCTAGATCATCTTTCTAGATAATGAGTTGAAGTCAATAGAAAGTGATCCATCGTAGGCAAGCCCACAACACAAAATCATAGATCAAGCTGAAGAAATTTAGTTGCAAGGACTGACTCAGGGATGGT
>APFE031416043.1:173907-190211 GCA_000404065.3 Pinus taeda | reverse complement strand
TTAATTTGATTATTTTTGGATGAAAAAATCAAATAAATTTGTTTGAAGGACTTATTGTACTGATAGTTCTTAGTTTTGATATGTGGGGTTTAAAATTTCTAAACCCTTTTCTATGGGAAAAATCGCAATTTTCTATTCATTGAGAAAATTACATGTTGTAGATGCATGGATGACACATGCTATAAGTTGGGTTGTAGCCATCAAAAATATGTTTGTACAAAAATTACCCATATAGGATATACTATGACTATTCATGTAAATTATAACTACATAATATATAAACCAGAAGATGATAAAAGGTGTTGATATATACTATAAAATTACGTCCTATCGGCCCGCTGATATAACTAATCTATGTAAGGCCGATGATAGTATTGAAAATGTTTGGCTCCCTGCTGCTCCTTTATAAGCCAAATCCCCTTGAGCTAGACCATGGCCGCCTTGGATAGCTGGTGGACAACTTGATTTCGCTCCCTATAAATATGTTGACAAGAAATATATTCAAATTGTGATTTTAATAGCATAACTTCATCCAAAATATTTCAGAGTGAGTGCATATGACATACAGATGTGTTGTTTAGCCAGTTAATGATGAGTTTTGAGTCCCCAAATATCTGTAACTATCTGTGATCATGTGTAAGTGCAAAGTGGAGCAATTGTCTAAGGGAAATCAGTTCGGAAAAGTTATTAGTGTCAATCCCCAAACCCATTTGGATGCGAAAAACATGATTTTCATATTGGTGCAATAGAATACCCCCCCACACCCTTGTTCTTGTGCAACACAATCAAAATATGCCCATCAAATATTCGGTTAATGACCATAGTCACAACCCGTACAGATGGTGTGGATACATTGTCTAGAATTTCATGATAAGTACTGATGATTCGTGAAATGGAAAATGGCTAGTGGACAACTCTATCTCTGAAGATGATTCCATTCCTATTCAGCCAAATGGTCCAGCAGATGATCAGGGGGAGACAATGATTTTTCTGGTTCGTGGTCCCCTCCCTCGAGTGATTCCAAGCCTCCATAGTGGTATTTTCAAGCCATCTGATAGTAATCGATAAAGAAGTACGAAACTATGACCATATATCGATCACATTGGGGCAATGGATAAAGCGATGGTCATTTGTTTCCTCAGCCTGAAGACATAACATGCATCAGGAGGGGCCATGAAATGATATTTTCATCAAGTTTCTTTGAGTAAGTGTTTCGTTCCTTAAGATATTCCACATTAACACTCTTATGCGAGGAGGAGCTTTAAGCTTCCATAATGTCCTCCACTAATCTATAAGCACAGGTGGCATGTGGATGGCATAAATGATGGGATATCCTTCTTTGGGTGTGTATGCACCATGTCCTTCATGTGCCCAAATGAGTTCATAATTACTCTCCTTAATGCGAACATGGGATTCTATCAGTGTGGTTATATAATATTCCCATCCCTGGTGCCATTGTTCAGGGATTTCTAATATCTTAGCCGATTTTCATGATTGATAAAATATGGTAGTGTTCTCCATATCAGCAATATTAGCAAGCCTGTGTATTTCATTGTGATTAAGGAAAAGAATAATGTTGGGGAGAAGGCGGTACATGTTACCACTACTTGTCTAGGGATCCATGCCTATATGCACTGAATGTCCATATCTAATGCGCCATACAAGACTATTCCTAATGGTGGGAAATGAATGTAGGATAGCTCGCCAGATCGAAGAAATGCTTGTTCTTTGCTATGCAGGGAGCTGAATCTAGTCCGTAATATGTAGGGGCCATATGTATTTGCAGTGCACCACTTGGGTTCATAGAATGTGTGAGGTAAGGATAAGCCATCCCATCTTGGAAGCTAGTGCATGAGTGAACGATGGAAGGTCTTTTAAACCCCAACCACCCCACTTCTTTGGGAGTGCAATGGGGCTCCATCCCACCCAAGGAAAATGTTTACCTTCCTTATGTCCATTCCAAAGGAATCTGTAGCAGTTTTTTTGTATCTATGAAAGAATTCCTTTGGGGATCCAAGCCAAAGACATCCAATACACCAAAGTTGCCTCTAGGACCAATTTGATGAGGACTAATTGACTTGCTCTTGATAAGAACCTATGCTTCCAGTGATGTAATCTCTTTTCAACCTTGGCAACAAACCAAATCCAATCCACGATTTTGTAATAGCGGGGTTTGATTTGAAAACCAAGATATTTGAGCCCATCTTCTAGTTGTAGTCTTTGGAATGGAAATTTCTGTGTAGCAATCTGCATTTCCTATGGAGAGCAAGATGAGAAGGTAATAATGGATTTCATCTGGTTTGATTCCATACCTATAGTAGCTAAAAACGACATCAAAATATCATGGAAAACAAAGGAATCTCGAATACTTCCATTGAGGAGAATGAGAACATCGCCAACAAATAGGAGATGGGTAATAGTACATTGATCATTTATCTTTAGACATTGTAATCGCCCCTCCCTTCTGACCTCTAATATTAGTGGACTTAGTACTTCCATTACTAGGAGAAAAAGGATAGCGGATAAAGGGCATCCTTGTATGAGTCCACGCTCAACATGAAAATGTTGGAGGCTGAACCATTGATGAGTACACTGAAGGATATAGTGGTAATGTAGCACATGACCTAGTTAATGAAGGATAAGGGGAAGCCTAAATTAATGAGGATCATTCTTATGTATAGCCAGCTGACTCGATCAAAAGCCTTGGATAGATCGATGTTGAGGATGGCTCCTTTAATCTAATTCATCTTAATTAAGTGGAGGACCTCCTGAGCAGTTCCAACAGCTTCATGGGTTTGACGATTATGCAAGAATGCAAATTTCTCACACAAGATGTGATTAGATAAAATGGGCTTAAGATGATTGGCAATAATCTTAGCAATAATATTGTAGAGGAAATTGCAGAGGGAAATAGGTATAAAATCATTGGAAGTGTAGGGGAGTCCACTTTAGGAATGAGTGTAATGAAGGTGGAGTTGATTGCCTCATACATGCGTCCAAATTACCTTCATTCCTCCACAACTTTGAGGAGATCCTGTCTGATGGTGTCAAAGAAGGTAGTATAAAATTCAACAGACCACGCATCCGAACCCAGGGTCTTATCTTTTCTGAACCATTTAAGTGCGCTCTCTAGTTCCCCCGTATTGACAAGTTTGATAAGTTCTTCAAAATCCTCTTGGTCAACATAGCGAGGGAAAAACCTAGCAATATGAACAATTTCTGCAATAGAAGCACCAGGGGGGGCCTTGAACAGGTGTTGGAAATGTGAATTGCCTAAGTGAGCCAGACAATGAAAGGAAGAACCAAATTATCCCTCTTGAGTGGGAATTTTCCCAATAGTGTTGCTGGCCCTTCTCCCCTTCACATAATTATGAAAAAATTTGGTATTATCATCGCCCGCCTTTAACTATATAGCCCGACTCCTAGGGTGCCAAGTTTACTCACGATCTTTGAGAATCTTGGATCTTTGAGTCTCAAGGTCACTGAGATTAGTTTTAGCTTCTTCAGATGTGAATCCTCTGCCTTGCTCACCAGTAGTTCAACCAACATATCTTCAATGTTCCTAAGGGTCTAATTATCCCGATCTCTCTTATCCTTGGCCCATTTCATAAATAAACTCTTTATCTCGAGAAGGTTATGGCAGAGCCCTTCTGATATGGATCTCCCTGTGCAAGAGGGTGTGCTTACCAGTAATCAATGACAATTTTGGTGTATTTAGGGTGTCTCAGCCAGGTAGAGTTAAATTTAAAAGGGGCCCTAGGCTTTGGAAAGGGACCAAACAGTTCAAGGTAGATAGGAGAGTGATCAGAGATTTCACCAGATCCCACCCATTGTCGATAGTTTTTCATAGCACGAACCAGATGTTCCATGATTAGAAATTGATCAAATCTCCTAGATAGGGTAGTGGCTCCCATTCCTCCGTTGCGCCAAGTGAGTTGTAACTTGTTCATGGGGATATCAATCAATTGGTACTGCTCTAGAAGTTGGGCCATGATGTCTGATAGGGTGCCTAGATGTGCATTGCTTCCCCAAGATTCCCCAAATATGATAGAAACATTCAAGTCCCCACGCAGGATGAGGTTGTCTGTATTGACTAGGGATAAATTAAAAAGATGATTCCAGAATCCAGCTTTGTTGAGACAAGGAGCATATACATTGATGATTATGAAATACATCCCTAATTCTAAGGAGTAAATATGCATGACAATAAAACTAGATCCCCTCCAAGTAGAAATAATATTAATAGAGCGAGGATTGATACCCATTGCAATGGCTGCAAATCTTCTAATGACATCATGTGCATGGATGATCCAACTCAGCTTCAAAAATTGCACAACAGAGATAATCTAGTTATTCCTATCGATGGTTTCTTGCACGTATATGGTGTCGATGGGCTCAGAGTCCAATAATATTCTGAGGGCTAGCCAACCCTCTACAATTAAAGGAGAGCCATTTCATGATTGAGAATGGGGGAGGGTGTTCAATGCTCTAGGAACCCTGTTGAGTGTATATTTTTGGCCAATAGCCACATCCACCCCTGCCTGGATGATATCTTTGGGGATATAGGAATGCCTACCGCTGGAGATCTTAGTGGAATTGGGTGGTGAGATCAACCCTATCCCAACTTGTTCATGGTGTTGAGGCACCGAAGAGTGGAGGTTGTATGAGTGAGAGTGTCTGGAGGTGGCCAAGGGTTCCCGAATAGGAAGAGAATCCGAACCAGGGATAGAGGGTGGAGTGGTGGAGATTGATGGAGTGTGGAGTTCCACAGGGAAGGAAATGTGGGATAATGAAATACATGGGATGGATGCATATGCAACATGAAAGTGATGTATAGAACAAGATGAAATAAAAGAAGGCATAAAGAAAAGGGGAGGAGGAGTACCTGATGAGCGAGCAGTTGCTGCAACAACCCGGGATCTCATCATAGGGTGAAAGGGATCCCTGTGAGAGGTTGTCTTTAGTCCCCGTGGCCGACAAGTGTGACCATCAGTAGATGGAGGTACATCAGGAGCCGCATCAGCCGAAGCTTTGGAGGGAGTAGCATCGGAGGTAACCAGCGGGCATTATTTATAAATATTACCAACCTTGTGACACCTTGTACATTTGAAAGACATTCCTTCATAGTCTAGAAGTTGGATGCAGGTGAATCTTCTCCAATGAAATGTAATATGTTCCTCCAATCCCTCTTTGGTATCCAAATACACTAGTATATGAGCCATGGATTTGTTGCCAAATGTTTCATAAGACTTGTCATAATAAAGGAATGTACCAAGAGCATTCCCAATGTGAGAAAACATATCCTCCGACTAAAAATGAAGGGGGATACCATGCAGCCCGACCCAAAGCTGTACTACACCCATCTATTCTCGCTCAGGGTCGAATAATGGGCTCCATCACTTGAGAAGTATAGGGGCCATATGAATGTGCCAATAGTGCGAAAGGACCCAAATGGTGTAACCCTCCCTCTGAAATCTTAGTGCAAACCAACCCCATGCCATAGTGGTTATAATCAATAGTTCTATGAGAATATGCCCCCATATTTGCATGACCCAAAGGCATAAACGGGCAGTGGAGTACGCTCTCCCTTGGACTCTTCCAACCAAGACCTTATTAGTAGTGTCCACAACCTCCCCCATTTGCACACCTTCACCAAAATAGAGGTCCATATTCTTAACAGAGGCTTTGACATACTTCAACTTATTATCTTTGCTCGAATGTGGAGTAGTTGGGTGATCCTGGAGAGGGTTCCATGTGCCCCGAGTGTCTTGTTGAGATTGAGGTATGCCGGTTTGGTGATTCACTGCTAGGATGTCAAAAGAACTAGACGACGAGGTAAAGAGTCTAGGACTGGTCGAGGAGTCCGGGATATGTGGAGGATCAGATGGGAGTGGAATGAAATCAAGAGTAGAGGCCAGCCCTACCACTATAGGGATAATAGAGGAGGGTGTCAAATGAGAAAATTATGGTGGCATAGAATCAAATGAAGGTGATGGAGGAATGTAAGTAGCGAGAAGATGGAGGGTATCCAGAGAGAGGGGAGGGTAGTCAAGACTCGGTGAAGCAATAGAGAGATTGATGAATGGGATGTTGTGAGCGGAAGGGCCGGGATCAGAACGGGTGAATGACAAACCCGACTGCAATGGAAATGTCGTTCCTAGAGGCCTAGAAACCGAAAACTCTAGTGAATTTCTAGGGATTATCCAAATGGACTCATAGGGGTTAGCATTTGCGGTATAGTTGACCATCTGTTCGTTTATATCCGACATACTATAGTCAAACTCGGAGCTAGTGGGAGACACATAGTGGAGCCAGGTGACAGAAAAATGGGGATGGATGCCCAGTAGACCGTGACGGTGAGGATGCCGATGCAGCAGAGGGAGGCGGTGCAGTGAGAGTCTCTGCAGTACCATTGTTGTACAAACCCTAACCTTGCTCCTTCACGGTTTCAAACCAGTGCATCATCCTTCTCCCTTCTCATTCACAATATGTCTTCTTGTGGAGTTTAGGTATATCTTAAAACTTTTTAGGTTATCTCTATATATAAAACAATATTTGTGTGGGGTTAAAATATTTTAAGTATAACTTGTAACAATTTGTCACTATTCTATAAAAAAACATTTTCAATGATGTAAAAATCACATTAGTCATAGCTCCTATATGGTAATGTTTCATACAAGTTGACTCACCTTATTGACCACCATGTTATGAATGGATGGCACATTAGGTCCCATTACCCACACATGTCTGGCTAGCCATATGCATGCTTCTAAGAATATTCTAGAATAACCAAAACCATATCATTAGTTGATGGTTGAGGATGCAAAATCCCTTACTCTAGATGCCAATCTAGCTATGTTAAATATTATACTAATTGGAAGAGACAAGATCCATTTGTTTAGTAGTGTACTTATTCCATATTTGAGCATACCACCTATGTGTGGGATTTGAGAGTATAGAAAAGGTGGACAAAATTCTATAACAGCCATTTAGACCATATTATCAAAGAGATCTCCATATTGAGAGTCTCTTTCTCTATATTTTCATTTCCATAAAGAAAATATAGGAAAGCATATGACTTACCTTCTATTAAGGTTATCTTTTGTATTAGGTTTTTGAGGATAAATTTTTTCTTCATTTGTGTGAATCTTTGTTCTTTTTCTCATTTCTTTCATTATTTTTTATTTTAGTTATTTCATAAATTCAATTGATAAACTAGTAATGTTTAATATGGAAACTAGGGAAAAAATTTGGACAATCTAAGATTTCAAAATATTATAAGATCTATGGTAATGAAATATTCTATTGGAATAAATTTTTTATGTAATTCACACTTTCGGAGACCTTATCTTTCTAGTTTCAATTATCTATGAATGAACTTGATTCCTCTTCATGCATGATATGTCTAGAATTAAGATGGATGTATTCTATTATGTTTTTTAAGGTAATTCCAATAAAACATGTATTGGGGTTGATGCAATGATCTTGGTTGTAGGGAATAATTCCCAATGAATAGAGTTAGGTCATTGATAAAGAGGATAGAAGAAACACTTCTCAACTTTCTAGACTAAGTTATCATGACGAAGATAAAAGAAATGATGAAGGAAAGTACCCATGAGTAGTCAATTATCCACTCATGTTATCTATCACAATTTGTCTAAACAGAGTCTAGAATGCTCCAATATTATCCTAGAAGTTGCACACAAAATGAAAAAAAACTTGCTCAAACCATCTTAAGCATTACATCAATGCCAATATGACAAGAACTTGTAAATCATTGAGCTTAACTGGCATATGGTTCTTTATTCTTATTGAAATCATAAAATTAACAATCAAGAATCAAATAAATTTCACCATAATTGAGGATGGGGGAAGTAAGGGATGGGAGGTGTGGAGAAGAGAGATATTCATATATTATAATCAAAATGTGAAAAATAGTTCCAAGGATGTACCTAATCTACTACCAACATCATCGTTGTTGAAGTCTAGATTCTTCCACCATGAACCATTTGTTGTTTCTACTCCACTTTAGCACTCCTTATCATGCATAAATGGGAAAACCAATAAGGATTTAGGTCCAAATTCGCAAGAATATAATCTCTCCTACAAATAGGGGTTTCTATAAAAGAGGCTAGTCATAAAAATACAAGGTAAAACATCTCAAAAAAATGCTCTAGCATGAGGGTGATAGAAAGATAAGTGAAATTTCCTTTTTCCAACATTTAACTCAAACTTACATCATTAAAAGTTGGTTAATTTAATTGGTAACAAGAACTAGGGTTGCATATGTGGAGGAATGTCATTAACCCAAGTCAAGAGTATGCAATTAGTACATGTTTATTACGTTTTTCCTTTTGAATATGTAACTATGCATTTCCTTAAATAACAACATGGGAACCTACATGTTGTTTGAAAGAAATGTGTATGTGTGAGGAGAAAACGCAAATTATTTCATGTGGAGGAAATTTAAACCATAGAGGGTATTGTAACCAAAGATGGCATTGTAGGTCAATGATGACCAAATAATCCTATATAACATATGGTTCTTACACTCGCAATAAACCACTTAAAAAAAAATTAATTTGAATCCTACTCACTTCAAACCTTCGTTATCATTTATAAATTAAATAATAGACACTTTAATAATTGTAATTTTGGATGTCCAAGTTTATCAATGTTATATATTGAATGCCAATTCCATGGAATTGAATTCTATTTGGTTATCCAATGTTTATATCTTTAAATTAATAGTCACAATAACTAGGGATTTCGCTTAAAGGGAAAAAACGATTTAAAAGAATTATATAAGGCTTGTCATTCTAGAAAAAACACGTGGTTTTTTATAGTAATTAGCATATCTAATGTTGTGAACCATTGGTTGGTATAAATCGATATGAAATACATCCATCTTCTAATATGAACATTCTAAACATAAACATAGAAATAAATAATATTTTTGACTAGATGCCGGGAACATTCTTCAACAACTATAATATTTCATATTGGAAATATTGGGATTGATATTATGGTTCAAATACAATAATGAGAGATGCCATCCCATATCGATAAATAACTTTCCATTTACATTAAATTTCCTTTACTTATTATATAGACAAATAAGCATTGGAATTGCATATATTTTATTTACTTTATATTTTACAAAAGATATAAAATACCACATTTCATCTTTACATTGAGTATAAAGTGTAACATATCTCGACTACTAATAGCTCATTCCTACCTCTCTTGATGATCTAGGAGGATCCCTAAAGGCCCAGTTTCCAGTGTTCCTGGATCTCAACAAGAATGATATGGGGTTGTAGTGTTCATCATTACGAACCCGGAAACGCAAACAACACCTCATTCAAAATTTGTATTACCAACATATTATCATCAAAAGTTTGCAAGTTACAAAAGGAAGTGGGACCCACTAGGTGTATGTGGCAATTGATTTGTAAATTGGCCAATGACATGTGGCACTCCAACATTGGCCTCCTAACTCTAAGCAAAAGAAAAAAATATATATTAAAAAATACTCATATAATCTTAAAAAAGAATAAAGCTAAAAACCATATAAAACAAATAAAGTGAGTGTTGAAATGTGATAGAAAGTTTGAGTATGTGTTATGTATTAACATAAATACAAATAGAAATGCAGTTCCATGGGGATTAGAATCCACAATCCCAGAAGGATCACTGGTCTAACAACAATGCACTAGCCAGTACACCAACAGAGCAACCTTTGATATGTATGCCCACCTTAATATATTTAAACTTGTCTATGCTCATTCGGAGGCCAACAAAGACTAGGGAAGGACAGAAGAACGACAATAGAGGTTGATGGAACCAGGCCGAGGGGGTTTTGTGTAGGCTCATTTTTTGAGGCAGAATATTCTATCAAATATTTCACAAAATATTCTTGGGTTAATATTCTAGATTCTAAAGAATATTCTTAAAGTAAAACCTCAAGGAATCTAAAATATTCCCCAGGGATCATATTTTGACAATGTGAGAAGGGTTCCAAGTTTATACTCATTTGAAACATTTTTTCACAAGCGTCACAATGGCCCAGTCGATTTACTCATTTGAGTAGCTGCTTTTCCATCTAGCCTCAAAAGAGAATCTTGTGAGGAACCTAAGATATTTCCAGGGAGCCCGAACTTGACCATAATAGAAGGGTTGGTGTTTATGCCCAAATTTCACAAATTTTCCCCAAGAAACTGATGGTGCAGATGGTTTTCTTATCTAAGCATCCTTTTTTCAGGCCATCCCTAGATATGGAGGTATGAGGTGTATTTTTTCCATGTATTCATTTGAATTCACTATTGATGAATGAAGAGGCCTCCCCACGTTGCACAAGGCCTAGAGACACATTCCACATTAGACGAAATCCATTATCACATTTTGCACATTCCTTGTCTTTATGGTCATCTTTGATTTCTCTCTTCTTTAAAGTGTATGCACATGTGGTTTTCATGATGTTTTTACATGAAATTCTAAATACATCAATGAAGTAAAAGTTCTCAGATCAAGTTTGGTATCATTGGAGGTCTTCGGATAATGTGAGTTGTGCGTGTGAATGATAACCATGAATAAGCTCCAAAAGGGTGAAGGAAACTTAAGCCATTTGATCCAGAAGCTAGGCATGCAACATGAAGAAGGAAAATGAAATATCTTGATGCTCATCTTGAGGAAGAGAAATATTTTCACCAAGCTTGATAGTGACAAAGAAGGAGAAGAAGAAAGAACTAGCAAAAAAGCATGCTTTAGTTAATCAAGGAGAAGGAGGAGAGCGTCTTGAACCTCTATCTCCCTTTGATAGTGAATCCTCCACCTGTTCTTCATCTTCTCATCATTATAATAGTAGAAAAGTACATAAAATTACTTTTTTTTAAGTTGGATGTAAAATTTTATTTTCCAATGCTGAACAAAAAATCCAATGCATAAAATCTAAATAATTTGATAAGACATGTTGAAGTGTATTTTTGAATTCCATAGATTGAAAAAGATGATACCAAGATCTAGTTACCATCTCTTCTACTAGGAGGCATCACTCTCATATGGAGACAAATTAAACTTCAGAAAGCAAGTAACCATGTGGGTAAACTCCTTTCTTCCTCCTTTGAATTTGTTTCTACTTTTAAATGACAGTTTTATCCTTTAGCATATTGATAGAAAACCATGATAGAATTACAACATTGGAAACAAAGGCAAAGGACAAGATGTGAAAATAATTATAAAGGAATTTAGGAAACAAGATTTAAAATTGGGCATTCCTTTATATTCACTTGATACTTTGATGAAGTATATTGGTTCTTTACATGATTATCTCCAACATTCTTTGTTGTTATTTGAATTCAATACTCTTGATATAGCTAGTGAGAAATCCATTCACCTTGAAAACAGGGGGATTATGAACAAGGAAACTATGCAAAGAAGGAAATGACAATAGAGAAAAATGAATCAAAGGCCTCTTGTACTCCTTGTGAGAAATAAGGGAATGATGAGGAAAAATACTAGAAACTACATCTAGAATTGAAGGCAAAGAGAAATGGTAGAAAAGAGAAGTAGAAGACAGTCGCCACCATAGAACAAAGCAAAGAATATGATTCAGATGGTGAGATGAAGATCATAGCTCTTGGGATTGCAGGTGGACCTATTGAGTTGGGTTATGGTTCAGGTAATGAGAAGAAGATTGCACCAGATGTTGTGTCAAATATGATAAGAGCACCAAAGACTGTATGGCTCCAATAACTTGAGTACATAAACCCAAACATTCAAGAAGAGAATGTTTAAATTGTGAGACTCATACAAGAAGTAGAGGCAGAGAAACACACTTTGTAAAATCAATTACAAGCCAAGGAGGAGGTCATGGAAAATTTGCAGCATGAAAAGCAATCATCACCCACTTCAAATTTGACACCTAAGGTAAAAGTGATTCTTCAATTTCATGTTCTCTTTAGGATGATGATTTCACTACTTTTAAGAAATATAGTATAGGAATTGATTTAAAATTGATGAAAGAAACGAGGTATCAATGAAAAGGGATCAACATCAATGGCCATGTCATTGTGAACCCTATCAAAGTGGAGGAATTACCTAGCTATATAGGACTGGGTTATGTCAGAAAGGACTCAGGTTCGAGAATGCTTCAAGACAGCCAATGACCGATCAACCACGAAGGTAGAGAGCACATCACAAAATTATAATGATGGTGAGGATTCCATGGTAATAACTAAGACAAGTTCTCACTATCAAAGACGCACTACAAAAATTCATTTAAAGAAGGCCAGGAAATTTTGGAGGAGGAAGAACTATTATAGTCACTGTAATAAGAGTGGAGATTAGAGAGCTCCATGTTGGGAACTCCATGAAAAGATAGCATCTACAAAAGAACCAACTAGTGAAGTTGTTCAACAAAAGAATTAGGGATGGGAAGAAGACCCATTCACCTTGTTGGGTGAAATATGGTGACATAAAAACATTTTCTTAGTGTGGAAAAATTTTGTAAATCACATGTTGCAGTTGTTTGTAAAAGTGGTGAAGTGTTTTCCATCACTTATGAAAGAAGCATGATGATATTTTTGGCCTTTAAGTTGATAGCTTGGGTATTGTTTTCTGTTATGATTCTAAAGTAAAGTTGACCGTGATTATGTTATAAACTCTAGGAAACTATGGGGTTTGTTCGGGTCTTTTCTTGCTCTTGTAAAAGAACATGCATTTTTCAATTTAAACTACAGGGTTGCCTAGAATACAAGTGTTGGTTCATCACTTATGGCTCCGAAGTAAAAAGGTGAAGGAAATGTGGCATTTTAGGACACTTAAAGTGCAGATGAGGGAGTACAACAAATTACAGGTTGTGTTTATTCTTTTGGAGGACCAAAATCTCCATAGTGGGGAGGAATGATCCAGAAGGATCCCTAAATTTTTAATTTCTAAATTTCTCAAATATCAATAATAATGACAACATGTTGTAGTGTTCATCATTGTGAACCCAATAACGCAAATAATACCTCAATCAAAGTTCATATAACCAACGTATTATCATTAGAAGTTTGCAATTGTTGGAAATAATACTGAGAGGGGTTGTGAATTAGTATTATAAAATCAATAATTTTATTTCCCAATTATATTTATGTACACTACTTGAGGTAATTGAACTAGAATGTACACATGACTGTACTTAAAGCAACTAGCGTATATGCAGAGAACTTATGATTTAGACAATTTATCATGGATTGAGCTTTAACCAATATATGATTGATTTATTAGACAATTCAGTAAAAGGAGAATAAAGCATCACACATAAGCAACACACATGAACACCAATATATAAATTGGAAACCCAATGTGGATAAAAAACCACCTGCTATTGTTGTCTCTGTCTCCTTTTAATAATAAGAAAATCTATTTACAATCTTGTACTGGTGCAGACTCATACCAGTACGCAGGTACCCACATGCAGAAGGCTACAACCTTCTCTCGTTCTCTGGCTACTACTAGAAGGGAGCTACAACCCCCTAGCCCTTTTACTACTCGATATGTTTACTAGTACGTAGGCACTGACCTACAAAACGTTATGAGCTTCTTTCTTCCTCCAGGGACCGCGTTTCATAAATTTTTAGACTGGATACTCCTGGTACTCAACAATACACATGAAGGCCTCGTTTCATTCAATTGTCATACTAGACCCATCAACAACATTGAAACTCGGAAAATCATAACTATAATACAACCATCAAATACACTGAAACTCAATCATCACTTTCTGAATCAACCATAACTGAATCAATCAATCACTAACAACCCACCATCACTGAAGCAAATCACAATCAATCAGTCTGATCATTCGGAACACTGTTACGAGAATACAAAACCTAGAACTCTGTAACAGCAAGAAAAGACTACTAAAACTTTAAACATCAAGCTTCATAAGGTATACGCTACTTCCATTTGTCGAACCAGTGTGTATACACACTTTTACCGAAGGGAACTAGCATACAAATCTGCAAATTCCAATTTATGATGTATACGCTACTTTGATATGTTGAACCAGCGTGCATACACTCTTCTAATAAAGTGAACCTATGTACATATCTGTAAATGCTAACTTAAAGACATCATAGCTATTCCAGAATTCAGTCATACCCAGATCATCAAATTTACAGAACAAAACATGCATTAGTATTCAGATCTAGACTATTCATGATCAAACCACATAATGAGAATACTTTTAAGCCTTTATGATCCTGATCCATGAACCTTTATCAGCCATATAGGTGCCTCCTTAGATCAGATCAAGCAAACCATCAAAAGCTCATTAACCTGCATATATGATCCAACACCTCATAAGATATTCAAAGTACTTCCACACCTTGGCCTAGTAATCTTCTCCTCCTTATATAGTTTTAGGCCTTTCTTAATACCGTGGACCAAAACTACTTACGACTAATACCTTGGACCAAATAACTCAGACCAATTACCTTGGGTCAAATACCTTGCACCAAGAACTTTTTCTTTTCCAAGATATATGTGCTTTTCCTTATGTGAAAGTGCATGTGTACGTATACGGTACTTTTGTTCAGTGAACCTGCGTGTATACGTAGCTTGGTCAAGGTGAACCTGCGTATACCTCTCTTTCTTCATTCTTTTTAGTCTGATTTGTAATTATTTGTTGTTAACATGCTGCACTGTGATCTTTCATCTGAGTCAGTTTCCATCAAGAACACCTGTATCATAATGCCAACAATCTCCCCCTTTGTAATTGATGGCAACAACAACACCAAGTCACTCTCCCCCTTTGACATCAAGGGAAAAGGGCGGACCAAGATGATTTCTCCCTTTGACATACATTATGTTGGTCATGCTCCCCCTAAGTACATGCTGAATTCTCTGATTGAGCTCCCCTATTGTACATGCTGAGATGCACTGATACCATCCATGCTCTTCCCGAGAACAAGTAGAGTCTGTAAAAAAATATTCTCTAAAAGAATAACAGCATTCTATAATTCAAATATGTGAGGATGACGTTCTTATCACCAATGACTCATACATTGATCCATCTCCCAACCAAGTGGGGATATACCAAATTTGACTCATCCACCCAACCAAGTGGGGACATACCAATTGTTTATACATGAAAGAAACAATGAATATTACATCATCTATTTAGGAGGACTCATTCAAATGTATGAGAATGCATATCACACCCTATACTTTTACATGACTTAAGCAAAAAATGTTATAAATATCTGAAGCCATAGCTGGATTCATCAACCATAATGCCAACAATGTTGAATGTACGTGAAGGCTAATGCTCCCCTTGAACTTGTGCTACCCATATTAGAGCATGGCCCACTATATTTCTTGTCTGAAACACATATACGCTCCTTCACCCACAGAAACCCACGTGTGTACGTGACTATACTCCATGAAACACACATATAATAACCTTTCTCTGAAAATTTGGATTTAACAACAGAATGATGCAACGACTACTCCTAGCTTTTGTCTGAGATATTCAAATGTCTCTCCGGGCAGTGGTTTAGTAAATATTTCAACAACCTTTTCTTTGGAGGGAACATACTCCAATTTGACCTTTTGTTCAAGCACTTGTTCATGTAGAAAATGGTATTTGATGGGTATGTGCTTGGTCTTGGAGTGCATGATTGGATTCTTTGAAATACTTATGGGACTTGCATTATCACATAGAATGGAGATGGGTGGATTACATGTGATCTGAATGTCTTGCAAGGTTTGCATCATCCAAAGTAGTTGTGTGCAACAAGATACAACAACCACATATTCTGCATCAGCTGTAGATAAAGAAACTGAACTGTGTTTCTTGCTGAACCAAGACACTAACCTAGAACCCATATAGAATGCACCAACACTAGTTCTTTTTCTGTCATCAACACTTCCTGCCCAATCTGCATCTATATATGCATGAAGAGTGAGATCTGTATGTCTAGGATACCATAAACCAAAGTTCTGAGTTCCTTAAAGATATTTAAAATTTCTTTTGACTGCCTGTAGGTGTGATTCCTTTGGATTTGCTTGGAATCTTCCAACTATTCCTATTGCATGCATGATGTCAGGTCAGTTACCTGTTAGATAAACCAAACTGCTAATCATGGATCTGTAAGTTGGTTGATGTACTGCTGCTGATTCATCATTTTAGTTGAGACTGCATCCTATTACTATTGGTGTACATACAAGTTTAGAATCTTCCATGTCTTACCTTGTCAAGATCTGTTTGAGATATTTGGTCTGTGAAAGAAAAATACCATCTTTATTTTGTTGAA
>APFE031416043.1:127685-164653 GCA_000404065.3 Pinus taeda | reverse complement strand
ATATATGGTTCATAATAAAATAATTGAATATGATTGAATGGGAAACAACATTATTATAGTCAACGAATATGGTTAATGTGAAACCATATAAAACAAAAGAAATGGTTATAATATTAAACATCCAATCAAAAGTTTCATATTGGGGATAACGTTTGGAAAAAATTACTGGGTTTATATTGAATAGTGAATGTTGAAATTTGATCGATGGTTTGAATCTGTGTTATGGATTATAATAAAACATAGCATGAATGGAGTTCAGGAATTGGAACCCGCAACATCTAGCAGGACCAATGGTATAACAATGATGCATCGACCAATCTTTGATATGTTTTCCCACATTAATATATCTAAACTTGTTTATGCTCATTTGAAGGCAAACAAAGACGAGAAGAGGATGGAGGAGCCATGACAAAGGTCGACGGAACCACGTCAAGGGATCCTGAGCAAGCACCATTTTAGAGGCAGAATATTTCACAAAGTATTCTTCTAGATTCTGAAAAATATTCTTGCAATATAATCATGAGGAATCTAAGAGATTCTCTAGGGGTCACATTTTGACAGTGTCAAAAAGGTACCAAATTTATACTCATCTAAACTACTTTTTCGCAAGGATCACGGTGTCATCGTCTGTTTCTTCATTTGAGTAGCCAATTTTTCACTCATCCTCGGAAGATAATCTTGTGAGGAATCTAAAATATTCTCGGGAAACCCACACTTGACCATGACACGAAGGGATCATGTTTATACTCAAATTTCATATTTTTCTCTAGGAAGCTAATTTTACAAATGGTTTTTTGATCCGAGCATCCCATTTTCAGGCCATCCCATGATTTGGAAGTATAAGGTGTAATTTTTTCATGTATTCAAAAAAAAATTCAAATGATCACCCCCTCTCTTTCTCCACGTTTCTCCCTCTATGTTTTTCTTGTTCCCTCCTTCTCCTACCACCTCCAATTCCATCTCTCTCTTCTCATATCTATCATCCTTCCTCTCTATCCCTTATCTCCCACCTCCCTCTATCTCCCCCCCCCCCAAATCATTATCCCTCTCTCTCTCTCTCTCTCTTATGTCCAGCTCTATCACTATCAACCCCCCTCCCTATCCTTCTCCATCTCTATGTCTCCATATCTCTCCCTTCCCCTTCTCTCCCTCTTTCTATCCTCTCCTCTTCTTTCTCTTCCCTCCTTTCCTCTCTACCTCACTATCTCTCCATTTCTCACTCCTCTCTCTCTCCACCTCTATCTCTCTATGTATTTGTTCTTTCCTCCCTCTCTCTCCCACACCAACTTCAGCTCTCTCTCTCTCTCTCTCCTCTCTCTTCCTTCCTCTCGCTCCCACTCTCCCACCTCACTCTCCGTTTCTCTCTCTCTATCCTCCAACTTTTTCACCATCTCTTTACACCCCCTCCCCAACTCTCTCTTAAATTTGATAACATTGTATTGTGTTTAAGAAATTATCTAAATTAGAAAAACTTAATTGGTTGTAAAATATTAAACCTATATTTTGGATAAATCATGTCAAAGAAAATAAAATAATGAAAAACTTTAAACAATTATGCTATATTCAATCTATTATAATTAATCAATTTGCTTGTTCTCTGATGGATTGATGTCAGTTCTTTATATTATATTATTTATATTATATATAATATATTATATCGATATTTATATAAAGAACAATGATTGATCCATCTTAGCTTAATTTTATAAAAACGTTTATTAATTTGATGGGAATATTTTAGTAGTCATGAGGATAGAGGGTTTATTATTTTCTCATTGTAACATTTTCCCTTTTATATTCAATTAAAAAAATGTTGTAAAATTAAATTAAAATAAAATATTTTTACTATGAAATAAGTTATGTTTTTTTGGCATGTGGTATTGATAAGCCATGGTATTGGTGTTGGCATTATGATTCAGGTTTGGTGTTATGGCTTAGGTATTGTACTTGATGGAAACTCATCAAGTGGAAAAATTTTGTTCAGGCTCTCAAAATAATGGAAAACAAGGGGTTCGCAGGTGCACCATTCAAAAGGTGCGGACCCATAGGTACGCCGACCAAGAAGTGCAGTCATACCCGCAGATGCTCCGTTCAGAAGGTGCGGTCCCCCAATTCACTCACTCCAATGCAGAGAAGCGTGCCCACATGGGGTTTCTTATGTTTGGCCCTTGGTATTTAGCTCGTCGTTTGTGATCTTATGGTTTTGGTCCATGGTTTTGGCATCTAAAATATTAAACCCAAGTTTTGGATCCCTTGTATTGTTTTTCTATGGTTTTGATCCATGGTTTGAATAAGGGCTTGCCTATAAAAAGGAAAGGAGATCTCTTGGCTAGACACTTATGAAAATTGAGTATCTTAAGATCTGAAATTTTGGGTAATCAGTTCTAAAGGCTAGATCTAAATCAAGGTGAAATTGAAGGTGAATCTATTGATAGGTTGTGATCTCTCGGGCGCATGATCAGATCTGTGGAGCTGACTGTTTGTGGCACATTGGAGGACTATTAATTTGGCCCTAATCAGAGGTTCGCAGGCGATCCACGGCATGAGTGCGGGGGTCCGTAGTGCAGGAGAAGGTGCAGGTGCAGGGATCCACAGAGCAGCAGAAGGCGCAGGTGTGAGGAGCACAACTGAGAAGAAGGCACAGTGTGGAGGTACACAGAGAAACAGAAGTATGAGGTGCGAAGGTACGCTATCAGACAGATAGTGCAGGTGTGGATCTACGCAGAGGTACGTAGTACAACAGAAGGAATAGGTCTGGAGGTACGCAGAGCAGCAGAAGGATCAGTTGTGGATCTACGCAGTTTAGACACAGAAGCACTGCAGATATTCACAGGTTTCTATTGGTGAAGTTGCGGACTTTTCTTGAAATATTTCTTGGTTGCCTTTTATCTATTGCTAAAGAGTTCTGGGTTTAGATTATTGGTATTGTTGTTCTGGTTACTGCATTCTGAAAAGTTATTGGTTGATTCCTTGGTTGATTATAAAAGGAGATTGGGTGATTCATATGTACTTGTTGATTATTTGATGTTCATGGATCCAGTTTGAAAATTCATGAAATGTGGTCCTTAAAGAGGTAGAAGAGCAAAGGGGTTGTAGCTCCCTTCCAAGAGAGACTGGAAAACAAGAGAGGATTGTAGCTCTCTGCAGGTTGCAGCCTGCGTACTGGTAAAAAACTGCACCAGTACAAAATCATTGTAAAAGAAGTTTCTAATTGAAAGAAGATAGAGACATATTGCAGTAGGTGATTTTCACCCACATTGGGTTTCCACCTTATATCTGGCATTCCTTGGTGTGATTATCTATTTTTCTTTTTCTTGCTCATTATTATATGGTACTGACATACAAACTAATGATCAATATCTGAAGAATAAGTTAAAGTATAAATATGGAAGATATATTGAAAATAATTCGATAATACTGATTCACCCCCCCTCTCAGTATTATTTCCAACAATTGGCCCATGGTATTTTAACAAAGTGGATTTACAAGTTAATATCCATGGTAAAGTGAGGGTGAATATCCACGCTTGACAATCTTGTCATATTGTTATAAACTATTGATTGTGAAATAATTTATGTTTTTTGGGCATGTGGTATTGTTATAAAATATTTTGATTGTGAAATAATTTATGTTTTTTGGGCATGTGGTATTGATAATCCAATGTTATTGTAACAAAGGCTATTTTCTACAAGTTAATAATATCTACCATAATGTGGGGGTGAATATCCACAGTAAGAATCTTGTCATATTGTTGTTAAATATTTTAGTTGTGAAATAAGTTATGGTTTTTGGACTTGTAGTATTGATAATCCATGGTATTGGCCTATGGTATTGTAACAACGCCTATTCACAAGTTAATAATAAAATCAAAATATAGCAAATTAAATTTTATTATTTTGTTTAATTTAACTTTTTCTTATTAATTGAGATCATATTTAAATGTTTACACTCATCCCAATATCATTTTTAACTTCTTCTTTCTCTTTTTAATTTAGCATCTTAGGAAAAAATAACAATTTTTTATTAAAAATAATTATTTTGTTGAGATTGCGACAAGATGATGGAGCTTAGTGAAAAGAGTCGCCTTCACTAAGTGGGCCCGCAGGCTATTTTTGGTTCAAGTCTATTTTTAGACATATGGATCATGTCTATGGATTGCAGGTTGCTGTTTATGGATGATTGATCAAGTTGAGAAAAATAGATGGACTTCTATTTTTGATGAAAGTGTGAGTGATCACAGTGTGAGTGATCAAGTCTATTTTTAGACTGGCTGTCAAAAATAGAAAAGTCAAATATTATTATCTCACAATAATATTTGGACTATAAACTTTGTCTTATTCTCTTGGAGCACTTCAGTTCGAGCTACGGATGTGGCACATGCAATTGCATGAAGGAAATACGTGGTTCTTATGGGTTAGTTGAATATTTGCATGCATGACTTCAGTTAGAACTCAAGTGAGTTGAGTTTAGTGGACTGGAGGTGCAGTTGATGGAGTTGTGTTCAGTTTAGCTTTGTTAAACTGGTTGTATTTAGTCTAACTGGCAAATAGACTAGAGATGAGTTGGGTGAATTAGTTATTAATTAATTCACAAGTTATTAACTCATAATACAACTAATGAATACATCAGTTAACTCAGTTGCATGTCAGTGCATGTTCAGTTCAGCAGGGACAGGTGTCAGAGAATCAGATTGCTATCAGTTGTGACTATAGTTGTGCACCAGATCTTGCACAAATCAGGGGATTGAGTATGCCAATGAGTTTTCCCACATTGTAGCTTGTTCTCACGTGATTTAGCCAAGAAAAGACGTGGCTGCCTTGGAATTATCACCGGTTCTTGTGCAGGTATTGAGCAGCGGAGGCAGGCAAGCAGCGGAAGAGATTTGAGCCAGTGATTGATTCAGATCTAAGCTGTATTGTGTTCCAAGGGAGCTGGTATTGGATTGCTTGTGATAAGCATTGTACTTTGTAATGTTACATGACTCAATCATTAATATATAGATAGTTGGGGTTTTTAGCAAGATGCTTTCCCCGGGATACATACCGTGTTAATGTGTGAATGCTCTTGATGTTTTATTGTTATTGATGCTGCTATATTGATGATCAACGTAGAGTAGCTTATGTATTGTGTATGTTTTCCGCAATAGTACATGATCAGGATAATCTCTGTTGAATATGTGTTAAATTATTCATAATTTCTACATATTTAACCCAATTGAAATCTATATATTTTATTTTATAAGATAAATATTTCTTTTCTTTTCAATTTCCAGTTTAGCGTTGGGTTCAAATAAAATATTCATAGATTACAACATCACATTCTAGCACTACATTTTTCTCTTCCTTGTCTATATCTGTGTGGAAATTCCAGAAGAAGGAACACCATCAACATGATCTATGGATTTCATGGGATTCGAACCCCAAATGGATGGAAAACACCTTAAAAGAGCATCGACGATGAGATGGAGGAGGCCTCATCTCTGTGTGGAAATTCCATAAGAAGGAAGACCATCAACATGATTTGTGCATTTCATGGGATTCGAACCCCAAATGGAGTTTGTATGTAAAACACCTTAGGAGAGCATCAACAATTAGATGGAGGAAGGGCAAGGTCACTGGGCATGGATATTTTGGTAACTTGTAAATGAGTATGAATTTGGACTATGTTCTTCCTTTTTACTAAAGAGGAATTTTGTATGTAAGGGTACATAATTTTGAGGGTTTATATGATCAAAGCATAAATTCTATCTAGAGTTGAGGGTTTAATGATTATGATAAGCGAAAGGTCAATGGGAAATGATATTTTTGTAATTTGTACATGGGTATGAGTTTCAACTATGTTCTTCCTTTTTACTAAAGAGGACTTTTGTTCTTATGGGTAAATAATTTCGAGGGTTTATATGATCAAAGCATAAATTTTATCTAGAGTTGAGGGTTTAATGATTATGATATTTTGGTAATCTGTACATGGGTATGAATTTGGACTCTATTATTTCTTTTTACTAAAGAGGATTTTTGTTCTTATGGGTAAATAATTTTGAGGGTTTATATGATCAAATCATAAATTTTATCTAGAGTTGAGAGTTTAATGATTATGATAATGCAAATCTTGATTGCGGCCAACAATTCATCAAAAGACAATGCACAAGTAAGCATTTTACATGTCCTTATTGTACAAAGGGTTTAGTGATTATTATAGACAATGCACAAGTAAGCATTTTGCATGTCCTTATTGTACAGATGAGTTCGCTCCTCCTTAACTTTTCTAGGGTCAGAATGCATGAAATTTTATTTTTTATTTTCACCATTTTTTAGTGGTTGATTTTTTGTGTAATGCACTCTACCATGCCCAAATTAAAAGGGCTCAAGTGATGCAAGAAATTTTTCTATTAGGATGAAAATGTTAGACACTCATCAAACTTTCTTACATGAAATTAAAATTTATTGTAATCATGAACACAAAATATTTTATGTTTCATCCTTAGGTTCTGATCTCAATGACTACAATTTTAATCCATGTTACTATATTTTAAGTATAATATACTTAGATCCATTAAACCTTACAACACTCCAAATCTTAGGTTAATTTTAGCTAGAAAGAAGGAGCCTGAACGACTTTTGGAATTTAGATTCAATTCTTACAGATAATGATTAAAAATGGAAGAACTCAATGGTCTAATAACTTTTACCCATTCGTCAATTTGAAGACCTTTGGTATTATTCTGAACCTAAACAAAGAGAGTAGAAGAAGAAGAGGAGCCTGGATGAGGTGCACCCTGACTTGCCTGATACTTTTCAAAAGTTGGGCATGCCATTGACTAGAAGAAGAGATTGACCAATGTTGTTGTAGATGTTGTTTTCGAGAGTGCTTTCATTTCTACCATGCATAGGTAGACTCTATAGGTAGTTGAGGTTATCTTTTGTTCGTTACAAGAAGTAATTCAAGAATATCATTATCTAGTTAGGAAGTAGCTTGGTAGGGTTGTTTCTCTTGTTGATAACTATTATGTTGCATTGTATTTTTATTTTTTTAGTGATAGCTCCTTCTATTAAATCTCCAAGAACTCTTTGTCACCCATGGAAATATCCACTTATTTCAGGATGAATGAGATGGAGACCAAGAATTTTGAGAGGACTCTTATCTTTGTAGCTGAGAGGAGTTTTGTGATGTGAGAGGAGTTTTGTGAAATATATTTAAGGATGAAAGATACCATTTTATGGCACCAATCATCTCCATGCCACAATAATGGATCTCTATTGCACTGAGGGAGCAATGATAAAGTATTCCACTGTTAAGAATTGGTATATCGGGGATGAGGAATGCAGATGTGGGATTTATAATTTTATTATGAAAATAGGTTTTTGCAATGGAGACAAATCAAGGATTTCATGGACCTGAGTAGAGACTGGTTCAACAATCACCTGGAAATACTCAAGCATTCTTTTGAAAGGCGATGATGAAATTGGAGATTTCTATTCTGTTGCCTCGAAAAATAACTATCAATAGGGGGGACAAAGACGATCCACATAGGGAAGAATTGCAAGAGTACGATTGTTTCTAAAATTATTTCTATAGGCAAGTCAAGGGACTACTACAAAGGATTAGTGCAGGTGCAACCAAATTATCATAATGGAAGGAATTTTTCACTGTGTGGTTTGATGCTCATCGGTGACCAGGAAGCTGTAAATACTTATCATTACATTCAGGTACAATTGAGTTGCATTCTAAAATCTCTAATTTCATTTATTGATAGTCCTTCTTGTGTCCTTGTCTCTCTTAATTTCATTGTGGTAGGATTGGAATGGGTTAAAATAGCAAGCATATCATTCAGTCAAATAGACACCCACATGTCACTACATGTCATTGTGAATACTCTTTTTTTTTGTACAATTAGAAGTGAGCAATATGATGTGTGCACACATAAAAAATCCTAGCATGCATGATAAATACCCCTCCAATTCAATTTTCTATGGTGACATTTTATTTGCTTTGTTTATACAAGTCATCTAGCCACATAGCAGCCACTATCGAACGTTGAGGTATATGTCATATAAATATTTATAGTCTACTTTATTTTATATTCAAGTATTCATCATATTTCATGTCTTATACTCTGCATTGTATCTTCTTTCATTTTCAACAGGGTAACTCAATATTAATGGTAAGAAGCAACAATTGAAGAAAGAGGAGAACAATAACACTAGAGTGACAAATGCGAAATGAGAAAGAGAAGAGAATTTGTCTGGTGATACTGTTAGAGAAAATATCGTGCATAAGACACACTAAGAGAGACTGATGGTCAAGCCTTCAAATTTGGTGAATTCACTTGCAACGCTTTGGCAACACAGTGATAATGTTTTGAAATGATCAAACAATATTTCAAGTGTAAATTGTAGTCCAACACATATTAAGTTGGAAACTCATATTGTAATACTCAATATTTTATATAATAAAATTTATATGGTTGAAAATATTTTTATTTTCACTTGATAGTATTTAGTCTTGTAATTAACATATGTAACTTTGTGTTATCATATTAGATAAACATGCACATTGTATGACATTTTCTTAAAATTTAGTAGCAAAATCATACTAATTAATTTATGGTGATTAATAACAAACACATAAAGTCAATCTAAAACTACTAAATTAACAGTTTATATTAATTAATGATCAACACGAATAAAATGAATATATGACCAAATTAGTTGTTTATAATGATTATGAATGAAATTAAGTGAAATGAATAGAAACTACTAAATTAGTTGTTTATATAACAAATATGAAAATACCAAAAAAGGATAAATAACAAGTGCAAATGCTAAACATTTTATTATTAAATGATGACTAATTTTTACATATATACAACTATTAGTAGCTAATTTACAACATCTTATAACATGAATAAAATTTAGTCATATTTCTTTGGTCATCAATTGGTTTTAAATCATGACTAAAATTTGCATATATATGACTATTAGTAGCTAATTTATAGTATCTTATAACACGACCAACATTTTGGTCATTAATTGGTTTTCTCGAGAATTCATATAGTAATATATTTTGTTATATATTTTTTCACTAATTGTGACAATTAATGACTAAACTAATGAAACATTTATGATGCAGGAGAATCCAGCTCACCATGACTGGGTGAAGTCTCTGCCAAGTTGGAAAGTTGATTTAGCATTTGGATTGTCTATTATGTTTAACTTATTAGGACATGTGATAGGATTTTGTTTTGTTTTACTTTTAATTGTTGTGTTAGTCAAAAGTTATTGGTCAGTTAGGTTTGTTATTTGTCCGACAGTAACAAACAATAGTTTAATAATTATTCTGTCAACTTAAAGAGGAAAAGACAAAATTGTCTAAATGAAGATCTTGTCGTATAAACCGAACTGAGAGCTAGAAGTTACACAACTATAATATTTATGTTTAACTGAAAGAAATTACAGTTTCCATTAACTGTAAACAAAAGATGTATAAATGTAGCAATGAAAAATAGAGAAAGGGTTCAGCACTTTGAGAATCAAGAAATAAACAGAGATAGAACGTTTTTTTTAAACTGTCCATCTGTGTCATTTCCTATATACTATACTATTTTATTTTCATTCATTGAATTGTTAATACAATGCTAGCAGACAAAAAACGACCACTGTAGGTCATGTTTCCTTTTGTCCTCACCGAATTGAAAACACTGTCGAATACAAAAATACAACCATAACTAGAACGAAGAACAAGCGAGTCGAAATCGTAGCCAGAATAGTAAGGCACAATGAGACCACCGAGGAGATAATATTGAAACAGAGTGCCGGAGGAAATAAAACATAACAAAGGTAATTTCAGATGAACCCTTTACATTTTCATAACCAAACAGAGATCAAAAAAATTGTGTTCATATTGCTGTTGTTCAAGTCACATACATATTACATTCGTTTATAAACCAAAATTAGTGCCAACGTCCACTGAATGGACAAACCCTAACCTAGGGTTTGATAATAGGGATCATCTTTAACCCAAAAGGGATAGCCAACCAAAACAGAAATCGAAACTAAACTTAAGTTTCGTCTTTGAAAGTGATTCAGGCCGAATACGACTACAAGAAAGCATGTGACAAACCTTACAGAGACTCAAAGACCCTAACTGCAAATTGACAAACTTTAAGAGCCAAAGCCTACCGACAGAGGGTCGCCAGATTTGGAGACCAAACCATGAGAAATATTTGTACCCAGGTCGAACCATAGACCTGCACAAACCAAACAAAGTTCAGTTAGCACACCTGTACAGTAAGACCTGAAAATGAAGCAGAATATGAGTAGAGGGAAAAGATAACAAACCTAAGTGCGACTGGACCAAGGAACTTGCAGAACAGAGCCACCGACAAACTGAATAAGCCTAAGACAGAAGGAATAGACTTGGTCAGTGACTGTACTAGAGGAAGGTCAAACCAAATTAAGGAGGGAACTATTTACCTGGTTTGTAGCCGCGGAAGACCATCATGCTGTCACTTGAGATCATTGGCACCAGAAGTTAACCGATTTACACATTGTAGTAGAGACAGAGGACCATATCCACAACAACAAATGACAACCATTAATCGAGAGACCAGATTCTAAACCCAAATAGCAGAAGGATGACAAAACGAGACAAAGTACTCACTGCATGAAAGGAATTCAAGCGAGCACACTTCCAGAGCCAAGACAGACTCGTTCCATAGGAAAAAAAACCATTGACAACCGTGCAAACAAGATTGGAAGGTCAGCATTCACTTACAACCATACTCGGCAGAAAAAGCAAAGATTTCCATACGCGCCGGAACGAAAACCACAAGTGTGACAAACAAACCCTTACAGAGCGTCACAGTAGTGTAGAGACATTGCGAATGATCGAGAAGCAAAAGCATTCTGGGAAAATACCAAATGGAGGGAACCAGACCTAAGGACTGTAGGTAGGCATTTAATAATGCATTAAATTACTCCCAGTTTCCAAACAAAATATCTGTTATCCATATTGCATTATAACCGCCAAAACAACAAACCAAACACACCATGTCATAAAGCCCGAAACAGGTGTAAATCCAAGGCTACGTGGAAGTGTGGGCTGAGTCACATCAGAGTGGTATTAGAGCAGTTGTTTATGTTAGTTGGAGGAATGGAGAGAGGAAGGCGCGGTCATGGTAGAGGTGCTCGAAGGTTGGAAAAGGAAAGATTGAGAGAGGAAATTCGAATTATGACTGCCCGTTTGGAGGCAGTGGAGGCAGGGAGAAGAAGAAACCCGGAAATAGGTTATGATAGCAAAGAGGAACCTGAAGTAGCAGCAGATGGACCAGAAGGCGAGACCCCAGAAGTGAGATTGTTGAGATATGTTTTAGTGGCAAGCAATAAACCCAAGCCAGAACTCCCGACCTATGATGGCAATTTTTCTATCGATGTTTTATTGGATTGGATTAGTGAGATGGATAAGTATTTCGAGTGCGAGGAAGTCAGTGAAGATCGAAAAGTTAGGTTCGCTGCAAAGAAATTGAAGGGACACGTAACCCTGTGGTGGGATAGTGTCCAAAATGAGAGGAAAATATTGAACAAGTTGCCGATTAAAACCTGGTCAAGGATGGTGGCGAAGTTAAATGGCAAATTTTTGTTGAAGGTCTATCAGATTGCACTGCATAGGCAGGTGTAGAATCTAAAACAAAAAGAATTAATGGTGAGGGAGTACACAGAGGAGTTCTATCGAGTGAATTTGTGAGACAGATATATAGAGGATACTGCGGAATGAACAGCCAGGTATGTTAATGGGTTAAGGCTAGATATTTTAGATGAAATCAATATTTTGTCTCCAAAAAACACTAAGGAAGCGTAGCAGAGTGCGATGGAAGCTGAAGAGAAAATTACCAGAAGGCAGAATGCCCGGAGAGGACGAGAAGCGGTAGGGGAAAAGGCCAGTCATATGGTAGAGGCCAGACTACTAGCAGCATTGAGGAAGGCAGCAGTTCCAAAGCTTCTAGATTAGAAGACAAAGGTGATAGCGCGAGAGGCGGTAGGTCATCCCAATGAGGCAGAGGAAATGGCTGAGGTAGAGGGGCTGGTTATCAGTGTTACAGCTGTCATAAATGGGGACACCAATCATTTGAGTGTCCAAAAGTAGATCAAGCGAGATAGTGGGGTGCATATGTGGCACAACCAGAGGAAGCAGCAGCACCTCCCCAACAAGCAAAAAATGCTCCAGAGACGGAGGAAGCTTTGTTGCTACATAAGATGTTATTAAAACAAGTCAAGGAGGTCACCGAATAGATGCCGCTAAAGGCTTTGTTTAGAACAATTTGTAAGTCACGGGGTAAGTGTTGTAAGTTAATTATTGACAGTGGTCGTACTGATAATTTAGTGTCGACAGAGATGGTAGAAAAATTGTAGTTGAAGTGCTTGAAACATCCCAACCCTCACAGACTTTCATGGCTACAAAAATGCCATTAGTTGGTGGTGGAGGAACAGTGGGAGGTGGAGCTTCAAATAGGCAGATATAAGGATAAAGTCGTTTGTGACATCATGATGATGGATGTATGTCACATACTGCTAGGAAGGCCTTAGCAATATCATAGGAAAGTGGTACACGATGGATTGACAAACTGTTATTAATCTGTTAAGGATGGAATCAAGCATATGCTTGTGCCCATCAAGGAAGAAGGGGTAGCATAGACAAGTGAACCAAGAACATTGTTGATTAGTAGAAAATAGTTTCTGAAACAAGTTGAGGATATTGAGATAGGGTACGCAGTTGTAAAGAAAGCAAGGATAGTGTTGTTGCATACAGAGGTATCAAATTTACCTACAGAAATCTAGAAAATGTTGCAGGAATTTACGGATATTGTGATAGATGACTTTCCAGACAAATTACCCCCCAAAAGGAGGATAAGTCATCATATTGAATTCATACCCGGAGCCAGTTTTCCGAACAAAGTGGCATACCGAATGAGCCCCAAAGATAATGAAGATATTAGGAAGCAGGTGCAAGAACTGTTGGACAAGGGATTGATAAGGGAAAGCTTAAGCCCTTATGCAGTTCCAACAGTTCTCGCTCCCAAGAAGGGAGGAGAGTGGCGGATGTTCACTGACTCAAGGGCCATCAACAAAATCACCATCCGGTACAGGTTTCCACTGCTACGAATGGATGATATGATGGATTCTTTAAGATAGACCTGAAGAGCGGGTACCATCAGATTTGGATACGAGAGGGGGACGAATGGAAGACAACCTTCAAGATGAACGAGGGGCTGTACGAATGGCTGGACATGCCATTTGGGCTGAGCAATGCGCCTAGTATATTCATGAGGTTAATGAATGAGATGGTGAAGGAGTACATCGGGAAATTTGTGATATTATACTTAGATGACATACTTATTTTTAGCAGGACAAGGGAAGAACACCTTCAACACGTACGAAAGGTAATGGAAAAATTACAACAGAATAAACTACTAATAAATTTGAAGAAATGTACCTTTCTGTAGAAGGAATTGATTTATTTGGGTTTTGTGATAGCAGAGAACGAACTAAAGATGGATCTGGAGAAGGTGGTAGTGATAGTGAATTGGCCATCTCCAAAAAAAATTATTTGAGGTACGTAGCTTTCACGGATTAGCGACCTTTTACAGGAAATTCATAAAGAATTTTAGCAAAATTTGTGCACCTATGTTGGACACCATTAAAAAGGTGAGCCAGCCTTTTCGATGGACAGAGGCAGCAAAGAGAAGTTTCCATTTGTTAAAGAGAAAGATCACTGAGAGGCCGATCTTGAGATTGCCTAATTTCAAGAAGTTATTTTAGGTTTGTTGTGATGCTAGCGGGATAGCAATTGGAGCTGTACTCAGCCAGGAGGATAAGCTCGTAGAATTTTTCAGCGAGAGGCTGAATGAAAGTCGACAGAAATATTCATCGTATGATAAGGAGTTTTATGTAGTTATACAGGCATTAAAACACTGGAGGCACTATCTATTGGGAAATGAATTTGTGTTGTTCTCAGATAATTCTATGCTACAGTATGTAATGCAACAGCACAAGCTAAACCACAAACATGCCAAATGGGTGGAGTATTTGCAAAGTTTCAACTTTGTATTGAAGCATATTAGCGGGCAGGCCAACAAGGTGGTGGATGGGCTAAGTAGGAAAGCTCTACTTCTGCAGGAAAGACTATGCAAGTGCTAGGTTTTGAGCACTTACAAGCCTTATACCAGACTAATACAGATTTTAAGGAGGCTTATGAGGCATGTTAGAATCCCTTAGTGAGAGATAACAATCCTTGGTTGGACTACAATCTACAAGAGAATTTGTTGTTTAAGGGAGAACAAATGTGCATACCTGACTGCTCGATGAGGGAGAATATTACTTGAGAGAAGCATAGTGGAGGTTTGGCTAGACTTTTCGGCATGGACAAGGCACTTGAGAAGCTTAGTAATTTCTACTTTTGGCCAAATATGCAGAGGGATGTACGATGATTTGTGCCCAGATGCAAAGTGTGCCAGTTGGCAAAAGGTCACAGTCAAAACGTGGGACTATATACACCATTACCTATTCCAGGCAGACCATGGGACTCAGTCATCTTGGACTTCATCTTAGGTATACCTAATACATAGCGCGGTTACGACTTGGTAATGGTAGTAGTGGACAGATTCTCAAAAATGGCGCATTTTATTCCTTGCAGAAAAACCAGTGATGCCACTCACGTGGCCCACTTTTTTTTCAATGAGATTGTCAAGTTACATGGATTGCCAAAATCTATCCTTTCAGACAAGGATGTGAATTTCATGGGACACTTTTGGCATACTTTGTCGAAGAAAATGGACACATAGCTAAGTTACAGTTTTTCTTATCACCCGCAAACTGATCGGCAAACAGAGGTTGTCAACAGGAGTCTGGGAAACATGCTACAAAGCCTGGTTGGAGAGAATTCGTAGATGGGGTTCAAGCACTTGCACAGGCAAAGTTTGCTTATAATGACTCGCCTAACCACAGCACATGTTTCAGCCCATTTCGATCTTGTACGGCATGCATCCTCACAAAGTGCATGAACTTCGGGATATTGGACTACAGGAAAGGCGAAGAACAGATGGAGAATATTTCGCTAACGTGATGAGAGATTTGCATGAACAAGTAAAAATTAAACTGCAGGACACTAGCTTAAAGTATAAACAACAAGTAGATTTGAAGAGAAGGGAAGTGAAGTTTAACGTGGGGGATGAAGTGCTCATGCATTTGTGCAAAGAACGCTTCCCTAAGGGTACGTACAATAAATTGGAGTATAAGAAGATAGGCTTCAGAAATTTTCAGCAAATGCCTATGAGATACAGTTGCCACCCAGAATAGGCATTTCACCTATCTTTAATGTAGTAGACCTATTACCCTACACGACTGACCCAGAAGAGAAGGAAGAAGATGGAACCACACTACCCACACGAAATACCCAGGATGGAGGAGAAGCTTAGTATAGATAGATGCCTTACGTTCAACCTCCCGAGGTCGAGAGCATTCTCGACACTCGGGTGGCTGAACGAACTTGGTGGAAGGAGTATCTGCAATACCTGGTCAAGTGTAAGAACCGTCCTATTAAGGACAGTTTGTGGCTTGATGCTAGGTAGATTGAACAGAGAGGTTCTTCAGTCGAGAAGCTCATGGACCAGAGCATGATTTCTTTTACCCCGGGAGCCTGATGTAGGAGCATCCAGCTCACCATCACTGGTTGAAGTCTCTGCCAGGTTGGAAAGTTGATTTAGCATTTGGATTGTCTTTTATGTTTAACTTATTAGGACATGGAATAGGATTTTGTTTTGTTTTACTTTTAATTGTTGTGTTAGTCAAAAGTTATTGGTCGGTTAGGGTTGTTATTTGTCCGAAAGTAACAAACAGTAGTTTAATAATTGTTTTATCAACTTAAAGAGGAAAAGAGAAAATTGTCTAAATGAAGATCTTGTCATATAAACCGAACTGAGAGCTAGAAGTTACATAACTATAATATTTCTGTTTAACTAAAAGCAATCACAGTTTCCATTAACTATAAATAAACGATGTATAAATGTAGCAATGTAAAATAAAGAAAGGGTTCAACAATTTGACAATCAAGAAATAAACAGAGACATAACATTTTTCTAAATTGTCCATCTGTGTCATTGCCTACATACTATACTATTTTATTTTCATTCATAGAACTATTAATATAATGCTAGCAGACAGAAAATGACCATTGTAGGTCGTGTTTCATTTTGTCCTCATCGAATAGAAAACACTATCGAATACGCAAATACAACCATAACCAGAATGAAGAACAAGCAAGTTGAAATCGTAGCCAGAACAGTAAAGCACAGCACAGCCAGAACAGTAAAGCACAACGAGACCACCGAGGAGATAATATCGAAACAGAGTGCCAGAGGAAACAGAACATAACAAAGGTAATTTCGAACAAACCGTTTATATTTTCATAAGCAAACAGAGATCAACAAAATTGTGTTCATATTGTTGTTGTTCAAGTCACATACATATTACATTCATTTATAAACCAAAATCAATGCCAACATCCACAAGATGGACAAACCCTAGCCTAGGGTTTGATAACAGGGATCATCTTTAACCCAAAAGGGACAGCCAACCAGAACAAAAATCAAAACCAAACTTAAGCTTCATCTTTGAAAGGGATTCAAACCGAATACGACTACAAGATGGCAAGTGAAAAACCCTACAGATACTCAAAGACCCTAACTACAAATTGACGGACTTTAAGAGCCAGAGTGTCACGCCCCCAATTCTTTTTTCCTTAAATTGGCCGGGTGCGGCACCGCCTAAGTAACCAACCTTTTCCATAGTTATGCTACTTTACGAACTATGCCTTCGTTCATGTATAAAAACTTCAGTTATATTATAATGTGTAGAAACCATTATAACATCATGATAAACGATAACAAGAACGTCAAGAATATGCAAGAGATAACTTATTTTTATTATATATCAGATTTCATTACAATGGCTGGGAGCGCCACTCCACCGGCATTATAATCCAAGGCGGGGGCCTGCCCGTGCAAGAGCGCACGGCAGTCGCAACTCCACCTTCACCAAAATATACAATAACAAGTTTGCCTAAACAGGGGGTCGCGCCCGTGCACACCCGCACGATCCACAACCCAAGTATCGGCGCCCAACACAACCTTCATTTACATCCACCCGAGGGCGGGCGGGTCGCCCACGCCCTAGCCCGTGTGCCTTCACCCAGGGGGCGGGTGGGTCACCCACACCCTCGCTTGTGCGCGTTCATCGAGTGGGCGGGCGGGCGGTTACCCCCGCCCTCGCGTCTTGCACCTCTGCCCAGCGTGCGTTCACCGTTCAACCGCACTGCTACATGTGTGCCTTGCCTGACTGGCGGGCGCATCACCATACCACGCTGCCCTGCGTCCTCTCTCTTCGCACTTCACCTTGAGCGATGAAAGAATGTGATGAGCTTGATCAATCCCATTCCAACAAACTCCTCCACATGTATATATCCATCCATGGGCCCGTCCAACACTTGGCCGACCCATCAACTCCATCATGCACACCCACACGCCGATGCCCTGAAGTTGTGTACGAAGCCCCTCAGCAAGTCGGCTTGCCCACACTCGTTCACGTATTGGCCTGCCTATAAACGATGCAGTTTTTCCTTCCTTAGTCATTTCGTGTAGGTGAGGCGTGCGTGCGCCCATCGCTAAAACCGCAGGCGTTACATCCTCCCCCACTGGAAATCATTTTCGCCCTCGACAATCCCAATCACCTTAGTATTCTCCATTCATACTTCGCAATCTTCCTCTTCCATCTCGAAAGTGAGTCCTCTGATTCCCAACTCTCCTCTTTTGGTGCTTCCTTCCATCTGACAAGGTACTCCTGTTTCTGGTGGCAACCAATCCCTGTAGTCCTGTAGCTGAAAATATTCTCCAACTCCAAGCCTGGTTTGTCCACTATCCCGGCTGGTCCTCTCGGCAGTTCAACTCTCTTTGGATGGTCTGAATCAAGTCTGCATCTCTTCAACTGACTAATGCGAAAAACTTGATGCTTCATGTGCATATGGTGTGGAAGCTCCAGCTCGTAAGAAACCTCCCCCACTCGCTTATTCACCTGAAATGGTCCCTCATACATCCGTGTCAGTTTGGCAGCCATCCCCTTGGCTGGCTGAAACTACTCCCCGGTAATCCTGAGAAACACCATATCTCCCACACTGAAGTGTACATCACATCTTCCCCTATCAGCATACTTCTTCATCCTCCTTGCAGCATCATGCAAGTGCAACCGTGCCGACTCTAAGGTCTCCTCCCAAGCCTTCATGAACCTCTTCGCATGAGGACTCCTCAAAAAACCTGTGGTCTCAATGGTGTGCGGTGCAACTGGCATCTGCCCATTCACCAACTCAAATGGACTGTACCCTGTTGGAGAACTATTTTGAATATTGTAGCTAAACTGAGCAATATCCAAGAGTTGAAGCCAATTCTTCTGATCAGTCGTCACATAATGTCTCAAGTAGTCCTCCAACAATGCATTGATCCTCTCGGTATGCCCATCTGTCTGCGAATGGTAGTTCAAAATCCTCAATAACTCTTTCCCAACTAACTTGAACAATGTGGTCCAAAATCTCCCTGTAAAACGCGGATCTCTATCCGATACAATGCTCAATGGAATCCCCCAATACTTCACTATGTTCTTAAAGAACAACTCCGCAGTCCGCTCGACTCCACAAGGTATCTTTGTCGGAACAAAGACAACATACTTGGAAAAACGATCAACTACGACCATGATCCCATTATACCCCTACACTTGTGGTAACTGAGTGATGAATTCCATCGAGACACTCATCCATGGCCTCTCTGGAATCAGTAAAGGCTGCAATAGTCCTCCTTGCCGCTGATTATCCGATTTGTCCTGCTGACAAATGATGCACATATGTACATACTCCTCCATATCCTCCTGCATCTTCTCCCAAAAGAACCCCCTCTCCAACAATGCCAAAGAAGGACGCTGCCCTAGGTGGCCAGCCCATGGAGAATCGTGGCACTCCTTCAAAAGGTGCCTCCTGAGACCAGATTTCTTTGGAACATAGAGTCGGTTTCCAAAGAACAAGTAACGTCCCATAGAAAGAACTTTCGTGTCTTCCCTTCCTTTATCTGCTTCACTATATTCTGCGCCAAAGTATCGGTTTCCACACTTTCCTTCAGTTTGTTTTTCATCTCTTTTGACATCTCAACCTGACTTCTACTCCTTGTTGCCCGGTCTTTACCCTCCAATGCTGCAAGTTGTCCCTTTCTACTAAGGGCATCTGCTAGCGCATTGTGTCTACCTGGTCTATACTCAATAGACATGTCGAACTCTGCCAAGAAGTCCTGCCAATGAACTTGCTTTGTAGAAAGCTTCGGTTGTGATGTAAAATAACTTGCTGCAACGTTGTCAATCTTGACAACAAATGACTTCCCAATCAGGTAATCCCTCCACACATGAAGACAATGGATGATCGTAGTCATCTCCTTCTCATGAACTGGATACCTCCGTTCTCTATGCTGCAACTTCCGACTCTCATACGCCACCAGATGCCCATCCTGCATAAGAAACCCTCCTATGGCAAAATCTGAATCGTCAGTGTGTACCTCAAACGGTCTGCCGAATTCAGGCAACTTCAGTATCGGAGCTGTAACCATCCTTCTCTTCAAGTCATCAAATGCCTTCTGACATTTCTCAGTCCAACACCACCTCTTGTCTTTATTCAATAGGTCTGCCAGTGTCGATGTTACCTTGGAGTAACCTTCTACAAACTTCCATTGGTAGTTTGTCATGCCCAAGAACACCCTCATCTCATGGACGTTCTTTGGTTCAACCCAGTCCTCGATAGCCTTCACTTTGCTCGGCTCCATCCGTATGTACCCTTGACCAAAAATATGCCCAAGGAATAGAATCTCGGTCTGAGCAAGCACACACTTAGACTTCTTCAAGAACAACTGATTCTCCCTCAGTGCCTTGAACACCATCGCCAAGTGCTTCTTATGATCCTCCATGTTGTCACTGTACACCACTATATCGTCCAAGTATACTACTACGGACAAATCCAAGTATGGTCGTAGAAAATCATTCATCAAAGTGCAAAACATAGTAGGACCGTTGCACAACCCGAATGGCATAACAAGGAACTCAAAGCTACCATACCTTATTATGATTGCGGTCTTCTTCTCGTCTCCTTCAGCATTCTGCACCTGATAGTACCCATGCCTCAAGTCCAGCTTGGAAAACACTCGGGCTTTCACAAGCTTGTCAAAGCAATCAGCAGCCAATGGCAAAGGATACCTGTTTCTCACCGTCTGCTTGTTCAATCCACGATGACAGCACATCCGTAGCTCATTGGAATCCTTCTTTCACTGGAATAATACCGAAGCTCCATAAGGGGACCTTGAAGGTCTAATGAAACCTGCATCAACTAACTCCTTTAGCTGCCATTTCAATTCTTGCAACTCAGGCCCTGGTAAACGATAAGGTGCTCTTGTTGGGGCTTGCTTCCCTGGTTCAAGCTCAATGCTATGGTCCATTGCACGCCTTGGTGGAAGCTTCTTCGGTAGCTCATCAGGCATCAAATCCACATACTCAGCTAGCACATCAGAAATCTCAGCCGGAACAGGCGTCCCCACTCCATCACCTTCGACTCCCTTGAACATCACCGCATATGTCTCCATATCTGACTCCTTCATAGCCTTCTCCAAACTCAGTGCAAAAACATGCTGCACCTTGACATCCCTCCTTTGCCTATGAGTGGGCAAA
This sequence comes from Pinus taeda, assembly GCA_000404065.3. Classification (NCBI taxonomy): domain Eukaryota; kingdom Viridiplantae; phylum Streptophyta; class Pinopsida; order Pinales; family Pinaceae; genus Pinus; species Pinus taeda. Next base: position 143,858 of record APFE031416043.1, on the reverse strand, counting down.
GTCCAAGTTTGTGTCTGTCCAACCAGCACCACCTCATCACAGAAGGGGACAACAATAGCCCTGTTCCCCTTCAAGAAATCCTGTCCAAGTATGAAATCAAAGTCCTTCATCTCCATCACTGTGAAGTCCAACTGACCCGTCCAGTCTTTTATCTGCACCGACACTTCATGTGCCAAACCCGTCACCTTAGCCTTAGAATTCACTTCCTTGACCTCCATGTTCGATGGGAGGATCATTATTCTGACCTCTCTTGCCAACCGTGTCGTCATAAAGTTATGAGTGGCCCCTCTCCACAAGAGCTTGAATGGTCTTTCCACGGACCATCAAGTCCACGAAACCCAGACTATTCATCCATGATTCTCCATAACATGTCCTTGCCGACATATTCGTTCACTTCGTTCATCATTCATCAATGGCTTCACCACCTGTGAACCTGGTCTGATACCACCTGTCACACCCCCAATTCTTTTTTCCTTAAATTGGCTGGGTGCGGTACCGCCTAAGTAACCAACATTTTCTATAGTTATGCTACTTTACGAACTACACCTTCATTCATGTATAAAAACTTCAATTATATTATAATGTGCGGAAACCATTATAACAGCATGATAAACGATAACAAGAACATCAAGAATATGCAAGAGATAACTTCTTTTTATTATATATCAGATTTCATTACAATGGCCAGGAACGTCACTCCACCGGTGTTATAACCCAAGGCGGGCGCCCACCCGTGCAAGAGCGCACGGCGGTCGCACCTCCACCTTAACCAAAATATACAATAACAAGTTTGCCTGAATGGGCGGGTGCGCCTGTGCACACCTGCACGATGCACAACCCAAGTGTCGACGCCCATCACAACCTTCGTTTACATCCACATGAGGGCAGGTGGGTCGCCCACGCCCTCACCCGTGTTCCTTCACCTGGCAAGTGGGCGGGTCGCCCATGCCCTCGCCTGTGTGCGTTCACCCGGCGGGCGGGCGGGCGGTTACCCACGCCCTTGCGTCATGCACCTCTGCCCGGCGTGCGTTCACCGTTCAACCGCGCTGCTACCTCTGTGCCTTGCCTGACTGACGGGTGCATCACCATACCACGCTGCAGTGCATCCTCTCTCTTCACACTTCACCTTGAGCGATGAAAGAATGCGATGAGCTTGATCGATGCCATTCCAACAAACTCCTCCACATGTATATATCCATCCATGGATGCGTCCAACACTTGGCCGACCCATCAACTCCACCGTTCACACCCACACGCCAATGCCCTCAAGTCATGTGCGAAGCCCGTCATCAAGTCGGCTTGCCCACACTCTTTCACGTTTTGGCCTACCTATAAACGATGCAATTTTTCCTTCCTTAGTCATTTCGCGTAGGTGAGGCGTGTGTGCGCCCATCGCTAAAATTGCAGGTGTTACACAAAGCCTACCGGCAGAAGGTTGCCACAGTTGGAGACCGAACCATGAGAAAGTCCAGTACCCAGGTCGAACCATAGACCTACACAAACCAAACAAAGTTCAGTTAGCACACTTGTACAGTGAGACCTTAAACCGAAGCAGAATATGAGCAGAGGGAAAATATAACAAACCTAAGTGCGACTAGACCAAGGAAATTGTGAAACATAGCCACCGACAAACCGAATAAGCCTGAGACAAAAGGAATAGGCTTGGTAAGTTACTGTACCAGAGGAAGGTCAAACTAAATCAAAGAGGGAACTATTTACCTCGTTTGTAGCCACGAAAGACCATCATGCTGTCACCTCAGATCATTGGCACCAAAAATTAACCGATTTACACATCGTAGCAGAGACAAAGGACCATATCCACAACAACAAACGACAACCATTGGCCGAGAGACCAGATTCCAAAACCAAATAGCAGAAGGACTACAAAACGAGACAAAGTACTCACTGTGTGAAAGGAATTCGAGCAAGCACACCTCTAGAGCCAAGACCTCGTTCCTTATATCCAGACCAATTGTAGTTACAAGGACCATCTTTCTCCACCAAACCCCACCACACGTCCACCATTACGCCTTTCACTCCTGCGATTTTCAACGCCATAAGGCTAGCGTTCATGACGCGTTTTCGTTTCAAGGTTCCATTGGCGTTCACCGTATACAGAGGCAGCATCACAAAAAACGGCACTCCTTTCGAACCCAGTACTTTACTAGTCGCAGGGTTTTCGTGCATAAACACTTCATCGACAACATGGGATTGCACATTGTAGGCTTCACACAACACCCGTAGGCGCCGTGAAAATCTCAATGGAGATTTCAGATAATTCACTCTACAAACTTCTTTCCTATAGTTTTTTGCCTGATATCTTCAGGCAGCATAGTTGATCTGAAGCAAAGTGCTCAGACCGACCAGCGATGGTATTGCAGGAATTGGAAGAACACACAAAAGTCATACTCGGCATTTTGAACAGAGGTATGAGCCGTTTAAGAGAGCAAATTCTCGGATATTCTCAAAACGTATTTTCCTTAAGGATGCTGAAGTGAAGTTGTGACTTGCAGCTTGCTTGAGGTCCGGTGATATAGAAGGCAAGCTGCATCTACTGAGCTTTCATAGCAGCTCAGCATGAGGGAAAGCCAAGAGTGTGGGCTCCCATCTAAATCTGTAAATGCCAATGTAGACATTAAAGCGAGCGAAAGTCCAAGGGTGTGGGCTCCCAACCGAATCTGTAAAGGCCAAAATTGCACACTGAAGCGATGACAATGGCATGAAACGTGATAATATGATCAAATTCAAGCCACGCAAAATCAAGATGGTGGGCACACAAATTCGAAAAAGTGAACCGACGCGATCGCAATTTGAAGAAAGGTCGGAGTTATATACTCCGATCAAAATGCTGTCCCTAATTCGGAAAAAGTGTAAGGAGCCCACGTGAAAATTACCACACCCACTATTCCACCAATCAAATTTATATCCACACAAATTTGGGAAAAATGGAAGGCGATGTCCATGTGCCTTTGAAATTACGACAGCGACCAAAATATCCAACATATTCTCCCAAACTTCATGTATTTTCCGGGTAGCAACCAATCCACGCAATCCCTAAAGGATCACTGATTTCGTCCTACTCTTTGAAGTATTGTGTGCCCGTGTAGTCGGATTCAGTCATCCATTATCGTAAGGTACTGTGGTGCCGTCCACGGTTTCAATTAACATTTTTAATCATAACCTATATATTTTTAAAATATAGGTTTAGGTTGGGAGGTTGAATGGTCTTTGGGATAATTGGCTTTCGTGGTTATTAATTATAATTATATTAAAAATATTTGTTAATTATATTAAAAATATTTGTTAGGTTTTAGAATCATTTAGTATGGTTTACTGTGAAGATAAGATGAAAAATCAAATTATGAGGCGGATTAAATAGACATTCTAATCAAAATACTATCCCAATTTCCGAAAAAATGTAAAGATCCCACCTAAAAATCACCGCACCCAGTATTCCACAAATCAACTTTATATCCACGCAAATTTGGGAAAAATGGAAAGCGAAAGCGCTAACTCTTGTCCAAGTGCCATTGAACTTACTACAGCCACCAAAACATCCCACTTATTCTCCCAAACTTTATGTATTTTCCGTGTAGCAACCCATCCACACAGTCTGTCAACAATCACTGATTTTGTGATACTTTTTGAAGTAGTGTGCCTTTGTAGTCGGATTCAGTCATCCATTATCGCAACGTATTGTGGTGCCGTCCTCGGTTTCAATCATTTTTTTAATCATAACCTTTATATTTTTAAAACCTAGGTTTAGGTTAGGAGGTTGAATGGTTTTGGGATAATTGGCTTCTATTTAGCTGTTATTAATTTAAGAAATATTTGTTAGGTTTTTAAAACCAATTAGTATGGTTTATTATCAAAACAAGATGAAGAATCAAATTATGATAATGGATTAAAAAGAAAGACAAATTCTTCAAACAGCTATAAAGAAATGACTATGACTACTTTTGATTAGATCAAAAAACATATGAAGTATTAATTTTCTTCATAATTTAAATAATTAAGTCAAATATATATAAATAATATAAAATATTATTTTTTACATAAATTTGAAACTACTTATGATTGGACTAAGAAAAATAAGTTTTTGAAAGATCCCAATGATCGTATCTAAGGGTGCATCTCCCCTTCATCAAGGGACTACCGAGACCATTGTGAGAAACCTGAGTAAGCATATTGTAAACTTCCTTAAAATGCTAAATACCTAGTGGATCCCAAGGATATGAAAGGGGTTTATGTTATGCCTTGTTCTTCTCCAACCTCATACATTGGTGAAACTAGCTGATCTATAAATCAGAGGATTAAGGAGACATCAAGCATTGGAGAACCGGCTGAACATGCTGAGAAGACAAAGCATCATATATGTATATCATATATGCATTGAAGAGGCTCATGTTATTGCAAAGATTTCTCATTTTTATCACCCTAAATTTAGGGAAGCCATTGAAATTGAAAAGAGACTAAGTAATCTAAGCAATTATTAGATCAATGTTCTTTCCTCATAGTTTTATTTCATTCTTGGTTTAGAGGTTGCGTTGATTCCTTTGATTTTCCCTTTTTATTTCCTTGATTTTGAAATATTCTGATTTCTGAAGTTTATTGATTCATCTTTGTTTCCTTTTGTCAGTTTATTTTATCTGTTTAGTTGATTCCCCTTTATATATATATATATATATATAACCTTTGACTTTGGTATTTTATAATTGATTTTAAGAATGATATATCTTATTATTTTAATAATGCATCCTAAACCTCATTTTATGAAGTGGATAATAATATCTCATCTATATATATAATAATTGAGAAAATTATTTTTCTCCTTATTTTTAGTCCAATAAAAAGTAATTTCAAATTTATGTGAAAAATGACATTAATATTTATTTGTATATATTTGACTTAATTATTTCAATTATGAAGAAAATTAATCTTTCACTAATTTTTTGAGCGAGTTAAAAGTAGTTATTTCTTTATAATTCTTGAAATAATTTGTTTATCTATTTAACCCCCTGCCATGATGTGATACTTCATATTGTCGTCACGATGAACCATTGTCCTTAGGATGAAACTATATATAGATCACAGAAACTTAAACTCATCAATATATATTGTATTAATTATTTCTTGTAAAAATTTAAATCAGTTAAATTGATCATTATTATAATATTAAATTTAAATTATTTTTATTTTATAGTTATAAATGAAAAATGACAACTTCTTATCAATAAATGAAATTTCAAAGATTAACTAACTTGTATTTCTAAATTTATTTTTATCTTTTCACATTTACCTAATACAAATAGGAAATTACTTTGCACATTATCAGATAAGTGTTGTAAGGGAAGTGTAATCCCTATCATTCAAGGTAGAAATTATGCTTTGGAAAAAATTGCATAACAAATTATTATCTACATTGGTCAATGTTAAATTAATAATGTTCAATAGAAAATTTGAATTCTATAGTCTTGCTTTGGACTAATAAATTGAGATGTGAAGTGGATAAATTAATTTCTTGCTCAACACAAGGAATTGAATTCTTTGAATAAATTTTTTTGTGCAGTAACCACTAGTAAGACTACACATTTAGAATTTTACTCCTACACAAGTGCTAAGGAAAACATAAATATTGACCCCAAAAAAATCTTGGTAAATATATTTATTTTCATTTTATTCCTATCTATTTTTTTATGAAAACACTTAATTAAATTACCTTGGTAAGTAATTAACAGTAAATATATTATTTACGTGATTATAGCTATTTTTAACTATTTAATTTTTGAATAACTTCCTAAATTTAAAAATAAAAATATAACTGTTCACATATTAAAATCAAATATGATATTACACTGATATCGATAAATTATAGTATAGAATATTGAGATAATTATTTATATAACATTATAGTATGCAAAGATTGAAATAAGATTTTGAAACTAGAATTTAATTAAATTTTAAAAAATGATTTTTAAATAACATTAAAAGAATATTTAATTTTCAAAATTAGATATAATAATCAATGAAAAAAACACGATTAATAAGAAAAAAACAAAAAACAAAAATCATAGATTCGTAAAACAAATAGTTCGCTGGATCTTATGAAATTGATTACATGAATCTCAACATTTTCCCGTGATCTAGGGTCAAAAAGTGTTTCACAGTTAAAACCGTGAACAATAAAGCAGGTATAACACATATGCCTGTAACTTTTTATATAGATTTATTTATGGTTGTGGCTTACATTTTTGTGCTTGTAATAAGCTTTTGATAATTTTATTTATTTTAAAGTTAAAATTTTAAATTTTAATGATTTAGATATTAGATCATAAATATTTATTATATTCTATAATTTTTTTAAATGATTAAGGGTTTTAGTTGGATTATTAAAGATAAAGGATAAAATATTTTGTAAAATAAGTATATTGCAAATATTATTATTTCCAAATTTAAACAGAAATTATGGAATGATAAAATTGCAAAAAATAAATTTAAGATTTTATAAAGAAGTGATGAATTCCAATATATAAAATAAAAAAAAAAAATGTTTTTTGTTTTGACTAATTTTAAAAAGAAAATAAACATTGCTAAAATAAAAACAAATTCTCATAAATTTATAGTAAAATTGTATATTAGTCTCAAAATACTATAAAATAAAAGTGTACGTAACTAATAAAATGCTTAAATAATTTACTACATTTTTAAGATCTAAATCATAGATTTTATAACAAAATTGTGAATTAATCTCAAAACATTAAAATGAAAATATATGTCACTAACACAATACTTCAATAATTTATCACATTTTTAAAGTGTAATAAACCATATTAACTTAATAAATCCTAATCATCATAAAAACATCAATTTTGTATATAATTTATCGAACTTTAAAGATTTATGGGATAACATGAAACTTTTAAAATATATAAAATAATATGAAAAATGATATAAATTAGATATTTATCTTAAAAACACACTTAATTTTTAAACCCTTAATTAAAGATCATAGATCATATTATAAAATTATTTATAAAAATAGAAAAAAGGGTGGCCACTCATGAATTTGAATTTGAATGGCTGACACTTAGTGCGTGAAGATATGAAGATTTTAGGATGAATGGATGAAGGACCTTACCATCCATAGTATGTAGGAACAGTCAAAGTATGCATAGATAAGAACAAGTGATAATATAAAATACTTTCTCTATCTTTATTATGAAAGGACAACATGACCATATTAGAAAAAGTGGTTTGGATAATCTTTGGTTATTAAAAGGACCACATTTGTATATCTGATTGGATTTTCATTATAAAAGGCCCATCGAAAGCTACTCGGAAATGTTTTTTTATAACTGGCCTTCAAAGAATAGTTTTCAATTTCATTGCTTCATATTTGAAAACCCTTTCTTTCGCGTTAGTGGAATGAGGTCATTTTTATAATAGTTTCCTTTGAATGGTTAAACGACATTATATTCGTGATAACTCCTTTTCTAAGGAGCTAGGAGAATTAAAATAAGGAAATTTCGGAAAAACGTGATGCCAAAATCGGTGTAAAATAACTAAAGTAGCATAAAATTCATTTAGCAAGCATGTGAAAAGCATATGAGTCATTGTACAAAGGAAATTCATGCCCGTCTGAATGAGGAAAGGAAATGTTGGCGACAATAAGAATGTCTTTAAATACTTCAATTATTATTATAAGTTTGTATTAGTTGTGCCTCCAATTTTTTATAAGAAATGTTAGGAAGTCGTAAATACTTCAATTATTATTATAAGTTGGTATTTGTTGTACCTCCAATTTTTTATAAGAAATGTTAGGAAGTCCTATCTACTAATGAGTAGCAGTAAAGATAGGTGTAGTAATTTTGGATTAAAAAAATCATATTGTTAAATATGGATGGATTATAATTCTAGATTTACTATGTTAAGAAACGGATTAAAGTTTTGGAGTAATTTTTATTTTTTATTTTTTTATATTTAAAAAAGTTTCATTAATTTGATTATTTTTGGATGGAAAAATCAAATAAATTTGTTTGAAGGACTTAGATAGTTCTTAGTTTTGATATGCGGGGTTTAAAATTTTTTAATCTTTTTCTGTGGGAAAAATCGCAATTTTCTATTCATTGAGAAAATTACATGTTGTAGATGCATGGATGGCACATGCTATAAGTTGGGTTGTAGCCATCAAAAATATGTTTGTACAAAAATTACCCATATAGGGTATACTATGACTATTCATGTAAATGATATCTACATAATATATAAACCAAAAGCTGATAAAAGGTGTTGATATATACTACAAAATTACGTCCTATCGGTCTGCTGATATAAGTAATCTATGTAAGGCCGATGATAGTATTGAAAATGTTCGGCTCCCTGCTACTCCTTTATAAGCCAAATCCCCTTGAGCTAGACCATGGGTGCCTTGGATAGCTGATCGGCAGCTTGATTTCGCTCCCTGTAAATATGTTGACAAGAAATATATTCAAATTGTGATTTTAATAACATCACTTCATCCAAAATATTTCAGAGTGAGTGCATATGACATACAGATGTGTTGTTGAGCCAGTTAATGATGAGTTTTGAGTCCCCAAATATCTGTAAATGTCTGCGATCATGTGTAAGTGAAAAGTGGAGGAATTGTCTAAGGGCGATCGGTTCGGAAAAGTTATTAGTGTCAATCCCCAAACCTATTTGGATGCGAAAAACATGATTTTCATATTGGTGCAATAGAATACTCCCCCACACCCTTGTTCTTGTGCAACACAATCAAAATATGCCCATGAAATATTCGGTTAATGACATCCATAGTCACAACCCGTACAGATGGAGTGGAGTCATTGTCTGGAATTTCATGATAAGTACTGATGATTTAGGAAATGGAAAATGGCTAGTGGACAACTCTGTCTCTGAAGATGATTCCATTCCTATTCAACCAAATGGTCCAGCAGATAATCAGGGGGAGACAATGATTTTTCTGGTTCGTGGTCCCCTCCCTCGAGTGATTCCAAGCCTCCATAGTGGTATTTTCGAGCCATCTGATAGTAATGGATAAAGAAGTACGAAACTATGACCATATATCGATCACATTGGGGCAATGGATAAAGCGTTGGTCATTTGTTTCCTCAGCCTAAAGACATAAACATCTCTTTGAGTAGGTGTTTCGTTCCTTAAGATATTCCACATTAACAGTCTTATGCGAGGAGGAGCTTTAAGCTTCCATAATGTCCTCCACTAATCTATAAGCACAGGTGGCATGTCAATGGCATAAATGATGGGATATCCTTCTTTGGGTGTGTATGCACCATGTCCATCATGTGCCCAAATGAGTTCATAATTAATCTCCTTGATGCGAACATGGGATTCTACCAGTGTGGTTATATAATATTCCCATCCCTGGTGCCATTGTTCAGGGATGTCTAATATCTTATCCGATTTTCATGATTGAGAAAATATGGTAGTGTTCTCCATATCAGCAGTATTAGCAAGCCTGTGTATTTCATTGTGATTAAGGAAAAGAATAAGGTCAGGGAGAAGGCGTTACATGTTACCACTACCTATCTAGGGATCCATGCCTATATGCACTGAATGTCCATATCTAATGCGCCATACAAGACTATTCATAATGGTGGGAAATTAATGTAGGATAGCTCGCTAGATCGAAGAAATGCCTGTTCTTTGCTATGCACGGAGCTGAATCCAGTCCATAATATGTAGGGGCCATATCTATTTGTAGTGCACCACTTGGGTTCATAGAATGTGTGAGGTAAGGATAAGCCATCCCATCTTGGAAGCTAGTGCATGAGTGAAGGATGGAAGGTCTTTTAAACCCCAACCACCCCACTTCTTTGGGAGTGCAATGGGGCTCCATCCCACCCAAGAAATTTGTTTACCTTCCTTGTGTCCATTCCAAAGGAATTTGTAGAAGTTTTTTTGTATCTATGAAAGAATTCCTTTGGGGATCCAAGCCAAAGACATCCAATACACTAGAGTTGCCTCTAGGACCAATTTGATGGGGACTAATTGACTTGCTCTTGATAAGAACCCATGCTTCCAGTGATGTAGTCTCTTTTCAACCTTGGCCACAAACCAAATCCAATCCACGATTTTGTAATAGTGGGTTTTGATTTGAAAACCAAGATATTTGAGCCCATCTTCTAGTTGTAGTCATTGGAATGGAAATTTCTATGTAGCAATCTACATTTCCTATGTAGAGCAAGATGAGAAGGTAATAATGGATTTCAACTGGTTTGATTCCATAGCTATAGCAGCTGAAAAGGGCATCAAAATATCATGGAAAATAAAGGAATCTCGAATACTGCCATTGAGGAGAATGAGCACATCGCCAACAAATAGGAGATGGGTAATAGTAGATTGATCATTTATCTTGAGACTTTGTAATCGCCCCTCCCTTCTAACCTCTAATATTAGTGGACTTAGTACTTCCATTACTAGGAGAAAAAGGAGAGGGGATAAAGGGCATCCTTCTATGAGTCCACGCTCAACATGAAAAAAGTTGGAGGCTGAACCATTGATGAGTAAACTGAAGGATATAGTGGTAATGTAGCACATGATCTAGTTAATGAAGGATAAGGGGAAGCCTAAATTAATGAGGAGCATTCTTATGTATAGCCAGCTGACCCGATCAAAAGCCTTGGATAGATCGATCTTGAGGATGGATCCTCTAATCTAATTCATCTTAATTGAGTGGACAGCCTCTTGAGCAGTTCCAACAGCTTCATGGATTTGACGATTATGCAAGAATGCAAACTTCTCACACAAGATGTGATTAGATAAAATGGGCTTAAGATGATTGGCAATAATATTAGCAATAATATTGCAGAGGAAATTGCAGAGGGAAATATGTATAAAATCATTGGAAGTGTAGGGGAGTCCACTTTAGGAACGAGTGCAATGAAGGTGGAGTTGATTGCCTCATACATGCGTCCAAATTACCTTCATTCCTCCACAACTTTGAGGAGATCCTATCTGATGGTGTCAAAGAAGGTAGTATAAAAGTCAACAGACCACCCATTCGAACCCGTGGTCTTATATATTTTGAACCATTTAAGTGTGCTCTCTAGTTCCCCCGTATTGACAGGTTTGATAAGTTCTTCAAAATCCTCTTGGTCAACATAACGAGTGAAAAACCTAGCAATTTGAACAATTTCTACAATAGAAGCACCAGGGGGGGCCTTGAACAGCTATTGGAAATGTGAATTGCCTAAGTGAGCCAGACAATGAAAGGAGGAAGAAAATTATCCCTCTTAAGTGGGAATTTTGCTAATGTTGTTGCTGGCCCTTCTCCCCTTCGCATAATTACGAAAAAAATTGGTATTATCACTGCCCGCCTTTAATTATATAGCCCGACTCCTAGGGTGCCAAGTTTACTCATGATCGTTGAAAATCTTTGATCTTTGAGTCTCACGGTCAGTGAGATTAGTTTTAGCTTCTTCAGATGTGAATCCTCTGCCTTGCTCATCTAGTAGTTCAACCAACATATCTTAAATGTTCCTAAGGGTATGATTATCTTGATCTCTCTTATCCTTGGCCCATTTAATAAATAAACTATTTATCTCGAGAAGGTTATGGCAGATCCCTTCTGATATGGATCTACCCTGTGCAAGAGGGTGTGCTTACCAGTAATCAATGACCATTTTGGTGTATTCAGGGTTCCTTAGCCAAGTAGAGTTAAATTTAAAAGGGGCCCTAGGCTTTGGAAAGGGACCAAACAGTTCAAGGTAGATAGGAGAGTGATCAGAGATTTCACCAGATCCCACCCATTGTCGATAGTTTTTCATAACACGAACCAGATGTTCCATGATTAGATATTGATCAAATCTCCTAGCTAGGGTAGTGGCTCCCGTTCCTCCGTTGCACCAAGTGAGTTGTAACTTGTTCATGGGGATATCAATCAAATGGTATTGCTCTAGATGTTGGGCCATGATGTCTGATAGGGTACCTAGATGTGCATTTCTTCCCCAAGATTCCCTAAATACGATAGAAACATTCAAGTCCCCACCCAGGATGAGGTTGTCTGTATTGACTATGGATAAATTAAGAAGATGATTCCAGAATCGAGCTTTGTTGAGACAAGGAGCATATACACTGATGATTATGAAATACATCCCTAATTCTAAGGAGTAAATATCTGTGACAATAAAACTATCTCCCCTCTAAGTAGAAATAATATTAATAGAGCGAGGATTGATACCCATTGCAATGGCTGCAAATCTTCTAATGACATCATGTGCACGGATGATCCAACTCAGCTTAAAAAATTGCATAACAGAGATAATCTGGTCAACCCTATCGATGGTTTCTTGCAGGTATATGATGTTGATGGGCTCAAAGTCCAATAATATTTTGAGGGCTAGCCAACCCTCTACAATTAAAGGAGAGCCATTTTATGATTGAGAATGGGGGAGGGTGTTCAATGCTCTAAGAACCCCGTTGAGTGTATATTTTTGGCCAATAGCCAGATCCACCCCTTCCTGGATGATATCTTTGGGGATATAGGAATGCCCACCACTAGAGATCTTGGTGGAATTGGGTGGTGAGATCAACCCGATCCCAACTTGTTCATGGGGGTGAGGCACCCAAGAGTGGAGGTTGTATGAGTGAGAATGTCTGGAGGTGGCCAAAGGTTCCCGAACAGGAAGAGAATCCAAACTAGGGATAGAGGGTGGAGTGGTGGAGATTGATGGAGTGTGGAGTTCCACAGGGAAGGAAATGTGGGATAATGAAATACATGGGATGGATGCATATGGAACATGAAAGTGATGTATAGAACAAGATGAAATAAAAGAAGGCATAAAGAAACGGGGAGAAGGAGTACCTGATGAGCAAGCGGTTGCTGCAACAACCCGAGATCTCATCATAGGTGGGGAGGGAGCCCTGTGAGAGGTTGTCTTTAGTCCTCGTGGCCGACAAGTGTGACCTTCAGTAGATGGAGGTGCATCAGTAGCCGCATCAGCTGAAGCTTTGGAGGGAGTAGCATCGGAGGTACCCAGCGGGCATTATTTATAAATATTACCAACCTTGTGACACCTTCTACATTTGAAAGACATTCCTTCATAGTCTAGAAGTTGGATGCAGGTGAATCTTCTCCAATGCAATGTAATATGTTCCTCCAATCCCTCTCTGGTATCCAAATACATCAGTATACGAGCTATGGATTTGTTTCCAAATGTTTCATCAGAGTTGTCATAGTTAAGGAATGTACCAAGAGCATTCCCAATGTGAGAAAAAATATCCTCCTACTAAAAATGAAGGGGGAGACCATGTAGCGTGACCCAAAGTTGTACTAAACCCATCTATTCTCGCTCAGGGTCGAATAATGGGCTCCATCACTTGAGTAGTATAGGGGCCATATCAATGTGCCAATAGTGCGAAAGGACCCAAATGGTGTAACCCTCCCTCTGAAATCTTAATGCAAACCAACCCCATGCCATAGTGGTTATAATCAATAGTTCTGTGAGAATATGCCCCCATATTTGCATGACCAAAGGCATAAACGGGTAGTAGATTACGCTCTCCCTTGGACTCTTCCAACCAAGACCTTATTAGTAGTGTCCACAACCTCCCCCATTTGCACACCTTCACCAAAATAGAGGTCTAGATTCTTACCGAAGGCTTTGACATACTTCAACTTATTATCTTTGCTGGAATGTGGAGCAGTTGGGTGATCCTGGAGAGGGTTCCATGTTCCCTGAGTGTCTTTTTGAGATTGAGGTATGCCGGTTTGGTGATTCACTGCTACGATGTCAAAAGAACCGGACGATGAGGTACAGATTCTGGGACTGGTCGAGGAGTGCGGATATGTGGAGGATTAGATGAGAGTGGAATGAAATCAAGAGTAGAGGCCAACCCTACCACTATAGGGATAGAAGAGGAGGGTATCAGATGAGAAAATTTTGGCGGCATAGAATCAAATGAAGGGGATTGAGGAATGTAAGTAGCAAGATGATGGAGGGTATCCAGAGAGAGGGGAGGGTAGTCAAGACTCGGTGAAGCAATAGAGATATTGACGAATGGGGTGTTGTGAGCGGAAGGGCAGGGATCGGAACGGGTGAATGACAAACCCGACTGTAATGGAAATGTCGTTCCTAGAGGCCTAGAAACTGAAAACACCAGTGAATTTCTAGGGATTGTCCAAATGGACTCATAGGGGTTAGCATCTGCGATATATTTGACCATCTCTTCGTTCATATCCAACATACTATAGTCAAACTCGGAGCTAGTGGGAGACACGTAGTGGAGCCATGTGACAGCAAAATGGGGATGGATGCCCAGTATAATGTGACAGTGAGAATGCTGATGCAATAGAGGGAGCCGGTGCAGTGAGAGTGTTTGTAGTACCATTGTTGTACAAACCCTAACCTTGCTCCTTTAGGGTTTCAAACCAGTGCATCATCCTTCTCCCTTCTCATTCACAATATGTCTTCGTGTGGAGTTCAGGTATATCTTAAAAATTTTTAGGTTATTGTTGAGCCTCAACCTTGCACCTTCCTACACACCCTCTTAACCCTCATACGCCATTCACTTCACTCATCCAGTGGTTGAATAATTGCATTATAGTTTAAAAAGGATTGTTTATATGGTTTTCTAACTATACTGATGTCTGTTGTTTGGTTTAGTCTTTTGTTCATGCAGCTGCAGAAACTTGTCAATTTCCGCAGCCAGCACAGGTTTCCGCAGCCCGCACAGGATTCTCAGCCATTTTGTTAAAGGCTGTGCTCCATGTGTCTTCTGAAGAAACGGGCTATATGGGCAAGCTCCAGATGGCATGTACATGGATTGTGTCCCTTTGAACCGGCCAAATCATCATTTTGAAGCCGCGGTCAACCTAAGTCAAAGACATGGCCAACCGAAGAGTCCAGCAGTGGCACGTTATTGTTAAAGGCACGCGAATGATACGTGGCCTAGTTCCCAGCTCACGGAGGCTCCAGCGCACCTGAGGATCGTTTTTGAACAACGAATCTAACAGCCCACCACTCCAGGATTTAAGAAGCATAACGACAGTTAACTAGATCTCGGCTCATGAGATCTACGTGTCCATGGCACGCAGTTAATAGCCTAAGTTGTTGATTAGTTAGCTGTAGGACTTTTACATTATAAATAACGCATTTTCAAACGCTATAAAGAGACTTTTGGATGCATAGAATTTCTGAACTATTATGTAATTTCCGCACGCTATTGGTTATACCACCCCACTGTTTTACATGTTGTTGATTTGAATACATGAGTAGACCTTTCTGAAGATAGTTTTGTGATCATTTGATTGGCTGAAGTGGTAGAGGGCCCCTGCATACTGAAGCCCTGTAAAGTATTTGTTTATTTTCTCTATGCTTTTATTTTGTCATTAGTTTGTACATAATATGTTTTGCTTTATGATTTCTGTTGTTTATATCTTTGTCTTTATAAACTGATCAGTGTTTCTTGCAGGTCCTTTTAGGCAGCCCAGGCAATCTTTTATTTTCTTTAATAACTTTTGGCGTATGTGATCATCTTGTCCTACCTGTTAACCTTTATTTTCTGCAATTTACATTCAGCATTGTCCTTTTCAAATTATTATTTGTTTATTTCTTTTTCTGCTGAATTAGATGTCATACTATTTAATAATTTTATGATTTCTTTCTGTGGTCAATGACTATATCAGCAGGAGATTAGAAGATCACTAACGGTGGTGTGATTTAAGTGTCATATTACTTACTCATAGTTGTTTTCCATAAAGTAGATTGAGCTGAATGGTAAAGAACTAAAGAAGTCTAAGTAGTGTGATTAATTTCTTTTTATATTTAGTTATCATATTGCTTGTTATGTTCATAATTACTTCCCCAAGGTAGATTGAGCTAAGGGGTAAAGGATTTGAAGAATCCAAGTAGTGTGATTAGTTTCCTTATGCAATTTATTTTCTTTAACAGTTAAATATGATATTGCTTGTTATGCTTATGATTACTTCTCCAAGGTAGATTGAGCCAAGGGGAATAGGATCTAAAAAGCTCAAGTAGTGTGAGTTAGCTGCTTTACTTTAGTTTGAGTTGTTTTCCAAGTTTTTGCTTTCTTTTCATTTTCAGCAGCAAGGATACTAGGCCATTGCCATTAGTTCGCTTTTTGATTGGTTTCATTTCAGTTATTGTAAAGCTTTCTTTTGAGAATTTTTCAAGC
>APFE031416043.1:21452-121592 GCA_000404065.3 Pinus taeda | reverse complement strand
TGGAATTCAAGAGGCAGTAGTTGACTCTCCCACTCCATCCATCGAATCTGAATTAGGAAGAGATCCTTTCCTTCCCTCTACAGGGAGACAAATTGTAATTGAAGAAGTAGAATCACCTGAGGAAGAAGAGGGAGAAATTCCTCCTCATTCACCCTTAATAGAGGAACCTAGGGACTCTGAAGTCTCTGAGGAAACTACCATGACAGAAGAAGGAGCAAACAAATTTGGTAGAGGTAGAGGTAGAGGAGGAGGAGGAAATAATGGAGGAGGTAGAGGTAACACTGGGGGAAATAGGGATGGAGATAACTCATTCGGATTTCCTATAGTCGATGAGGACTCCCGAGACATAATGAAAAACATCTCACCATCTGTGCTCCCAAACTTCCATGGGTTAAGAAATGAGAACCCTGAAACATTTCTATTTGAGTTTGAGGTCGTGTGTCGAACTTATGATTATCTAGAAGACTCTAAAAAACTCAAACTATTTCATTCAACATTGAAAGCAGCAGCCTTGAAATGGTTCATGGGATTACTCACTCAATCCATTAGGACTTGGAATGATATGAAACAAACATTTTTGGATAGGTACCTGGACTATTGTATGCCCACCAATCACAAGGATGAGGTATTCAAAATGGTGAAAAGAGAAGATGAAAACTTGGAGGATTTACTTGAAAGATTTCAATACAACCTGAAAACAGAAAAAATGAGTAGCTTAGATGAGGAGACCTTGAAAGCCCTTCTATTAAAAGCCATTAGAGATGAATGGATAGATATTTTGAACATGATGGGAAAAGGAGACATATCTCAACTTCCACTTCATGATATAGCAGAGCTATGTGTCCATCTCTCACAGGGGAAATCTAAAACTCAAAAAGGGCCTAGAGATCCTTCTCTCCTCAGAGCAAACAAATCTGCAACTGGATCGGTAAGTAGGGATGAGATTGGAAACATGCTTGATGAATTCAAAACTGATATCTTAGGAAGTCTTAGTGAGCAACTAGACACTCTTAAGATCCATAATAAACAGCAAGCATAAGCTGAAGCTTTAGCTATCTTTTGCCCGAAATGTAGAAAGAAATATGCTCTAAGGGAATGTCCCTTAGATGCAAAGGTTGTAGAAACATGTGTAATATGTTCAGAGAATCATGAAACCAAGGATTTTCCTTCAATCCCTGGCCTCAAAGCTGTCTTTCAGGAAGATCCAAGTACCATTGAGTCTCTCTGTTTTGTTGCAAGGAGACCTTGGCAGGGGCAATAAAATCAAGGGTTCAACAACTCTATGAATTTTCAACCCCCACCAAATTGGAATCCTTGGCAACAACCTTGGTCCCAACTTCAAAATCCTTTTCAATCATGGATAAAAGGTATGCAAAATCCTTATGGGAGATTTGCTCAGTTCTATCAATATCCTCCATCTTTTCAAAACCAACAAGCTCCACAACTTCCAAATCAAAACCCACAACTATCATTGCCATTTCATCAACAACAACCCTCTCAACAGAATCCAAATTCTCAACTCTTGCTCCAACAAAAGTCAAATCAACTTCCTTCTCAGCCATTGCCAAACCCCAATAATAAAAACCCTCAAAATGCTTTCATGATGGAAGGTCTACAATTTCAATATCCTGCCTATATGATTGTTCCTCTCAATGATGTACAACTCAGATCAGGTAGAGTTCTAGATAAACCTTCTATAGATGTTCAAAAGCAAAGCATTTCTGAGGAAGATTCTCTTGAAGCCAATAAGGGTTCTGAAGCACCTCTTCAAAACTCAAGCACTCAAAAAGGAAAAGAAAAAGAGTTAACCCCCACAACTCCTATAGTTGAGCAACCTGCATCTTCATCCACAACTCCTTTTCCTGAAAGATTACAAATTGAAAAAGGAGTGGAAAAACAAATCTTGTTGCCTGACTATGACTTTCTAGATGAATTGAAGAATGTCTGTATCAATATTCCCTTGTTACAAGCCATTAAATAAATTCCTATTATAGCAAAGACAATAAAGGAGTTAAGTCTTAAAAGACCAGGAAGGAAACCGAGAGATACAAGAAAAATCCACCTGGTAGGAAAAATTGCAGATATCATGATGGGAAAAGTTACTATGCAGAAGTATGTAGACCCTAGTAGTTCAATTGTTAAAACAACTATCAATGGGGTAGAAATTCAAAATACTTTGATTGATTTAGGGGCTACTATCAACATCATGAGTAGACAAACTATCGAACAGCTAAAACTTCCTAACCTTCTTTTTACACCTACTTTATTACAACTTGTAGATCGGTCAATCATTAAACCAGATGGTGTATTAGAAGACATTTCAGTCTCCTTAGACTCTTGGGAATATCCAGTGGATTTCATGATTTTAACTCCCAAGAGTAATTTAGGTGGACATCCTCTCATCTTAGGAAGACCTTGGCTAGCCACATCTGATGCTTTTATCAGTTGTAGATCTGGGGATATGTACATTTCTTATGGTAATTCGACAAAGAAGTTAAATCTGTATCCTCCAGCAAAAGCAATTACAGAAATAGGAGATAATGAATGGATTGATGATGAAGATACTATACAACCTGTCTTTACTATTTCGGAGATCAGTGAAGATAGTCAAATTCTGAATACATTAGAAAACTTTCAAATATCTTCAGAATATGACCACACAAAATTTCAGTTAGATTCTGAGATTGAGTATCTATTATCTAGACAAATGTCTCTTTTCTCTATGGAAGAATTTGGTAGTTCCGCCATTGAGATCTTTCCAGGAAAAACATTGAATATCAACAAAAATCTGGAAAAATCACAACAGGAAGAGCTGACCAAAATCTTGCAAAAGCATTCTACTGCATTTGCATGGGAGTATACCGATATGAAAGGTATTGATCCTAAGACTTGCATTCATCACATCTACATTGAGGAAAACAGTATACCAATCAGACAACCTCGAAGAAGGATGAATCCAAACCTTAGGGAGATAGTGAAAGAAGAGCTCCAAAAGTTACTTAATGTAAACTTCATTTATCCAATTTCAGACAACCGATGGGTTTCTCCTTTGGTTATAGTACCTAAAAAGAATGGTAAATGGAGAGTTTGCATTGATTACAGGGAATTGAACAAAGCAACCTTGAAGGATAACTTTCCCTTACCCTTTATTGATCAAGTATTAGATACTTTAGCAGGCAAAAAGTATTTCTCATTCTTGGATGGTTTTAGTGGTTACAATCAGATTCAGGTAGCACCTGAAGATCAAGACAAGACCACATTTACTTTTCCATGGGGAACTTTCGCCTACCGAGTACTTCCTTTTGGATTATGTAATGCACCCGCAACATTCCAAAGTGCAGTACTAGGAATCTTTTCTGATCTAATTCATGATTGTGTAGAGGTTTACATGGATGATTTTACAGTTTATGGTGATTCATTTGAAGAGGCATTAGAGAATTTGGAAAAGGTTCTTATCAGGTGTAAGGAGACAAACCTTTCATTAAGTCATGAGAAATGCTTTATGGTGTTTACTGAAGGGATTGTTTTAGGACATCATATTTCAGGAGATGGAACTAAGGTTGATAGATCAAAAGTTGAAGTCATCTCCAAGCTACCTATTCCAAATTGTCAAAAAGATGTTAGAAGTTTTCTTGGGTTTACTGGTTATTATAGAAGATTTCTTGAAAACTTCACCAAAACAGCATCTCCTCTCTTTAAATTACTCACAAAATACTGTGAATTCAAATGGGATCCTGATTGTCAATATGTATTTGAAGCTTTGAAAACAAGAATATCTGAAGCACCCATTTTAAGAGGGCCAAATTGGAAACTTCTTTTCCATATTTCTACAGATGCTTTAGATACAACTCTTGGAGCTGTGTTGGGTCAAAAGGATTTAGTTCCTTATGCCATTTACTACACCAGTAAAAATTTGACTCCCACAGAGTTGAATTATACTGTGACTGTGAAAGAGTTCTTAGCTGTTGTTCATGCAATCAATAAGTTTAGACATTATATAACAGGCTACGAAACTTTTGTCCATACTGATCATTCTGCCCTTAGATATCTCATGAACAACCCTGTTACCAATGCAGAGTCACAAGATGGCTTTTACTTTTACAGGAATTCAATATTAATGTGTTAGATAGACCAGGGAAACAAAATACAGTAGCTGATTTCTTGTCTAGAATCCAAAATACTAACGAAGATTCTCCTGTAGAGGATAAGTTTCCAGATGAATATTTGTTTGCAGTAACTACTAAGGCTCCTTGGTATGCAGATATTGCTAACTACTTGGTTACAGGGAAGCGACCTCCACACTTATTTCCTAATGAAAAAAGGAAAATTATTCAGGAGAGCTCACATTATTCATGGATTTCTAATGAATTGTTTAAAATAGGGCTAGATTGTGTGATTAGGAGATTTGTTCGGGAAGATGAAATGCTTGAAATCCTCAAGGCATGTCATGATGAGCCTTGCGGTGGACACTTTGCTAACAAGAGGACAGCCTATAAAATCCTCTCTTTAGGATATTATTGGCCTTCTCTCTTTAAAGATGCAAAACAATATGTCAGAAGATGTGACAGCTGCCAGAGAGTTGGGAGACCGACTCTTTCAAATGAAATGCCACTACAACCACAGGTACTCATCGAACCCTTTGAAAATGGGCTTTAGATTCATTGACCAATTAAATCACCATCTAGACAAAGAAATATAATATTGGTTTGCACTGATTATGTCACTAAAGGGTAGAAGCCAAGGCATTGCCTTCTGCCACTGAAAAATTCAGTTGTTCAATTTCTTTTTGAGGATATTTTTACTCTTTTGGTGTCCCAAGAGAAATTTGTGACAGATCAGGGAAGTCAATTACATTCTAAACTTGATGGAGAAGCCAATGGAAGAATATAAAATCAAGCATAGAAAATCTACTCCTTACCATCGCAAGCAAATGATCAAGTGGAATCTACAAATAAGTTCTGAGAGCATCATCACCAAGACTGTTCATCTCCATAGAAGAGATTGGGCAGAAAGGCTTCCTGAAGCCTTATGGGCCTATAGAACTACATGGAGGAACACAACAGGACATTCTCCCTATGAACTTGGTTATGGAAAAGAAGTCCTGCTCCCCATTGAGTTTCAAGTCAAGACCTCCAAGATGGCAGTTAAGTTGGGGATGAATCTATCAGAAGCCAAAAAGCATAGAATGGAGCAATTGAATGAGCTATATGAGATTAGACAAGATGCAATCCTAAGAAATGATCTAGTTCAACATAAAAGAGCTAAGTGGCATGACAGATATATTAAAGAGAGAAAGTTTCAAAAAGGAGATTGGGCCTTACTATTTGATTCCAAGTTTAAAGACTTCAAAGGAAAGTTTCAGACTCATTGGCTTGGGCCATATGAGATTGATAAAGTCTTTGACAATGGAGCGGTAAGAATCAAGACCATTGATGAATCTCAGACTCCTCTTATTGTGAATGGCCACCGACTGAAAGTTTATCATAAGCCACTTTCCAGAGAAGAGTTTGTCAAAATCTTTCAAGAAAATTCTGCAATAAGGCTAGTGGAGAAGAATCCTTCTCCCCCATCAGCCTAATCTTGGTTTCTAGTGGTTTTTAAAAAAAAAAAAGAAAAAAAAAAGAAAAATGTATAAGCCTGAAAACGAATCATGGATTGGCAGTCTTATACAGAAAATATGTGGTGAAAATCAGGGGCACCTGACACTTCATATTTTCCAAAAATTCTCTCCTCTCATGTTCTTTTCATCTTCATTCCATCTCATCCACTCATTCCATTTCATTCCACTTTCATTCCATTTTCATCATCATTCTCACTCCATTCTCACTCCATTTTCATTCCATTCCATTTCATCAATAAAGTTCCCTGCTCAGGACTACTTTTCATTCAGCTATTTTCCTCTAAACTATCTTTGTGCAGATCAGGGGGTGTTATTTCAGTTTCCGCAGCTGGCCACCGTTTCCGCAGCTATAAACGATTTCTGCAGCCAGCATCACTCTGTTTCAAAATAAAATCAACTGTTAGTTCCAAAAGCATGCAATGCAGGTGTACGTGAGCTAAGGACATGGGGCATCATCAAAATATCAAGAAGAAGCAACTGGTTACAAATTTCAAGCAAGGAATGACAAGTGTCCAAAGGTATGATCAAAACTCTCTATCAAACAACACTTCAAGTCATCATTATGTATAGTTATTAACCCATGATCAGTTCTTCTATGTGTAATGATTTAATTAACCACCCACGACCATTCCTATTCCGTAATACCATCCCATACACCTTGCATTCACTCACCTTAACGGTCTTATGATTACCCGAGTTCAAACTCAAAAATGACTCTACTTTTATTTATGACTCATACTCCTAGACGTGACCTATTGTATTACAGCTCTTACAAGCCATAATTCCCGCAGCTCTCTACTTGAGAAGTGTAAACCTCACATGCAGTCACCTAAAACTCGGGAAAAGCAAGCCGTTACTCCACTCATGCCATAACAATCTCCGCATATACTCATGTTCATTCCATAAGTTCGATCACGGTCACCCCTGCTCACTTGTTATTCTTCCTGTGATCCGAGCATTCCCTCTGTTTCCAACTGCAGTCAATACGCTTTGCTTAATGCTGTGACTACAGCCACTGCAGCCGTTCCAAACTTCGATTACAACTACTTTAGTCTCTCCTAAAAACTATGTTACAGAGCTACTCCTCCTTAAACCCTCATACATCGATAAAAACCCTCAGTGAATTTAAGGCCGAGAGAATGGGAAAACTGCTGAGATCCGAGCCGGAAGGAGCAAAGTACTTGGAAGGTTATCCCCAAGTCAAGGAGTTGTTAAAGAAAGCCAAATGGCTCCAGTTTATTCAAAAATTCAAAGGGTATAATAAGGAAGTAACTAAGACCTTTGAAAGGTCCTTTAACGGACAGACAATAGAGGTGGGAGACTTAAAGTTTGCGGTGACCGAGGCCACAATTGCAGCAGCCACAGGCCTGCCTCTAGACGAAGAAAGATGGTTCAAAAATAGGAGCGTAGATGACCAAGTCTGGAGAACGATGCTGCACAATCAAGGTATGGATACCATAGTTTTCACCCGAGGTATCCCTGTCATTGTATTGAAAGAAGAATGGTCTGGTTTGTTGTTGGTTATATAGAAATTTATTACATGTGAGGGCCGTTTTGGCTCCATGTACATGTACCATGTGAGGTTAATGATGAGTTTTATGGATGGACATGTTATCAATTTACCACATTTTCTGTTAGCAAGTTTAAAGAAAATGAGCATCACGGTTCAAAAGCATGTGGGAAACATTGAGCCCCATCTCTATCACCACGGGCTCATAAGAATTCTAATTGAGGAGCAGTTAAAGAAATCCAAGGATACTTGGGATCAATTTCTAACAAAGAATTATTTCCAAGAGCCATTTGAAGCCTCTGGAAGTAGTCCATCAAAAATCCCAAGAAAAAGTAGGAGGAGGGATAAAAATGCTACAGCTCAAGACTCCCTCTTAAAGAAATTGAAGAGACTGCCCATAAAGAGGAAGAAGACCAGCCCAAGAACAAGAAACAAAAGAAGGAAAAGGGCAAAGTAGTCACTCAAGAAATCTCTCCATCACCTGAAAAATCATTGGAAGAGGACTACCAGCATTTATCAGAAAGGCTAGAGGATCTCAAAGCTGCTGCCTTGGCTAAGAAACAACAGAAAGGGAAACAAAGTGCAGAGAAGACAGTTGTGAGTTCATCCTTGAGAAGAAGCTCCCGGTTAAAAGGAAAATGGAAGAAAACAAAGGGAGATCAGTCCCACATCATTGACTTAAGTGAAGAAATACTTGAGAAATCACTAGAACAGCCAAGCCTTGACATAAGCCCTCCACAAGAGGAAAGTCATTTTCGACAAGAAGGAGTAGGCAGTCCTCCTCAACAAGATTTTGAGTTCAAACAAAGAAAATCACCTGATGTGGATCTTAACCAGCAGGAGGTGTACAATTACCTGGAATCTCTAGAGAAATCAGCTGCAGGGCCTAGCACTTCTTTGCCATTTGATGCCCAGGTTCAGTCTCTAAAACAAGAAGTGTTTGAACTGGAAGTCCTAAATAGGCACATAATACAAGAAAATGAAACACTCAAAGAGCAAGGTAAAAGTGGACAAAAAAATGGTCCATGACAATACCATGCTCCATTTAGGACTGTGGCAGAAGAAGAATAGAAGACTGAAAAAGAGATGCAAGAAGCTAAGCAGGGCTCTAATTAATCTCAAGTTTAAATGTCTCGTTAGAAAACCAAGGATGATGATGTCAATGGCATTAAGGAAAAAGAAAAGAGGACTAGATGTCCTTGCAGAGGCCTCGGAGCATGTAGATTAAAAGGGAAATCACACAGTTTTGGTTGCATGAGGACATGCAACACCTTCACAGTGGGGGTATGTTGAGCCCCCACCTTGCACCTTCCTACACACCCTCTTAACCCTCATACTCCATTCACTTCACTCATCCAGTGGTTGAATCATTGCATTATAGTTTAAAAAGGACTGTTTATATGGTTTTCTAACTATATTGATGTCTGTTGTTTGGTTTAGTCTTTTGTTCACGCAGCTGCGGAAACTTGTAAATTTCCGCAGCCAGCACAGGTTTCCGCAGCCCGCACAGGATTCCGCAGCCATTTTGTTAAAGGATGTGCTCCAGGTGTCTTCTGAAGGAACGAGCTATATGGGCAAGCTCCAGATGGCATGTACATGGATCGTGTCCCTTTGAACTGGCCAAATCATGATTTTGAAGCCGCAGTCAACCTAAGTCAAAGACGTGGCCAACCGAAGAGTCCAGCGGTGGCACGTTACTGTTAAAGGCACGTGAATGATACGTGGCCTAGTTCCCCACTCACGGAGGCTCCAGCGCACCTGAGGATTGTTTTTGAACAACGAATCTAATAGCCCAGCACTCCAGGATTTAAGAAGCATAACGACAGTTAACTAGATCTCGGCTCATGAGATCTACGTGTCCATGGCACGCAGTTAATAGCCTAAGTAGTTGATTAGTTAGCTGTAGGACTTTTACATTATAAATAACGTGTTTTCAAACACTGTAAAGAGACTTTTGGATGCATAGAATTTCTGAACTATTATGTAATTTCCACACGCTATTGGTTATACCACCCCACTGTTTTACATGTTGCTGATTTGAATACATGAGTAGACCTTTCTGAAGATAGTTTTGTGATCATTTGATTGGCTGAAGTGGCAGAGGGCCCCTACATACTGAAGCCCTGTAAAGTATTTGTTTAGTTTCTCTATGCTTTTATTTTGTCATTAGTTTGTACATAAGATGTTTTGCTTTATGATTTCTGCTGTTTGTATCTTTGTCTTTATAAACTGATCAGTGTTTTTTGCAGGTCCTTTTAGGCAGCCTGGGCAATCTTTTATTTTCTTTAATAACTTTTGGCATATGTGATCATCTTGTCCTGCCTGCTAACCTTTATTTTCTGCAATTTACATTCAGCATTTTCCTTTTCAAATTATTATTTGTTTATTTCTTTTTCTGCTGAATTAAATGTCATACTACTTAATAATTTTATGATTTCTTTCTGTGGTCAATGACTATATCAACAGGAGATCAGAAGATCACTAACGGTGGTGTGATTTAAGTGTCATATTACTTACTCATAGTTGTTTTCCATAAAGTAGATTGAGCTGAATGGTAAAGAACTAAAGGAGTCCAAGTAGTGTGATTAATTTCTTTTTATATTTAGTTATCATATTGCTTGTTATGTTCATAATTACTTCCCCAAGGTAGATTGAGCTAAGGGGTAAAGGATTTGAAGAATCCAAGTAGTGTGATTAGTTTCCTTATGCAATTTATTTTCTTTAACAGTTAAATATCATATTGCTTGTTATGCTTATGATTACTTCTCCAAGGTAGATTGAGCCAAGGGGAATATGATCTAAAAAGCTCTAGTGTGAGTTAGCTGATTTACTTTAGTTTGAGTTGTTTTCCAAGTTTTTTCTTTCTTTTCATTTTCAGCAACAAGGATACTGGGCCATTGCCATTAGTTCGCTTTTTGATTGGTTTCATTTCAGTTATTGTAAAGCTTTCTTTTGAGCATTTTTCAATCATAGAAATCATAACCATTCACACTCCACACACTTCACCCTTCACTTTCATCACCACACATTAAGAAAAGAATAAAATCCAAAAACAAACTAAAAAGCTTAAAACGACAAAAACTTAAGAAAACGGTTATCTAAGTACATATAGTACACCTCACTTCGTCAGTCTACGAACCCCGGGTTGAGAATATAAATAGCAATTTAGATCACACCAAAATTGACCAAACAGTTATCTCTATATATAAAACAATATTTTTGTGGGGTCCAAATATTTTAAGTATAACTTGTAACAATTTGTCACTATTCTACACACAAACATTTTCAACAATGTAAAAATCACATTAGTCATAGCTCCTATATGGTAATGTTTCGTACAAGTCGACTCACCTTGTTGACCACCATGGTATGAATGGATGCCACATTAGGTCTCATTACCCACACATGTCTGGCTAGCCATATGCAGGCTTCTAAGAATATTCTAGAATAACCAAAACCATATCACTAGTTGATGGTTGAGGACGCAAAATCCCTTACTCTAGATGCCAATCTAGCTATGTTAAATATTATACTAATTGGAAGATATAAGATCCATTTGTTTAGTAGTGTACTTGTTCCATATTTGAGCATACCACCTATGTGTGGGATTTGAGAGTATAGAAAAGGTGGACAAAATTCTATAACAGCCATTTAGAGCATATTATCAAAGACAACTCCATATTGAGAGTCTCTTTCTCTATATTTTCATTTCCATAACGGAAGAAAATATAGGAAAGCCTATGACTCACCTTCTATTAAGGTTATCTGTTCTATTAGGCTTTTGAGGATAAATTTTTTTGTCATTTGTGTGAATCTTTTGTTCTTTTTCTCATTTCTTTCATTTTTTTTTATTTTAGCTATTTCATAAATTCAATTGATAAACTAGTAATGTTTAATATGGAAACTATGGAAAAAATTTGCACAATCTAAGATTTCAAAATATTATAAGATCTATGGTAATGAACTATTCTATTAGAATAAAGTTTGTATGTAATTCACACTTTCGGAGACCTTATCTTTCTATTGTCAATTATCTATGAATGAAATTGATTCCTCTTCATGCATGATATGTCTAGAATTAAGATGGATGTATTCTATTATTTTTTTTAACGTAATTCCAATAAAACATGTATTGGGGTTGATGTAATGATCTTGGTTGTAGGGAATAATTCCCAATGAATAGAGTTAGGTCATTGATAAAGAGGATAGAAGAAACACTTCTCAACTTTCTAGACTAAGTTATTATGACCAAGATAAAAGAAATGATGAAGGAAGTACCCATGAGTAGCCAATTATCCACTCATGTTATCTATCACAATTTTTCTAAACAGAGTCTAGAATGCTCCAATATTATCCTAGAAGTTGCACACAAAATGAAAAACAACTTGCTCAAACCATCTAAAGCATTACATCAATGCCAATATGACAAGAAATTGTAAATCATTGAGCTTAACTGACATATGGTTCTTTATTCTTATTGAAATCATAGTATTTAAAATCAAGAATCGAATAATTTGCACCATAATTGAGGATGGGGGAAGTGAGGGATGGGAGGTGTGGAGAAGAGAGATATTATTATATTATAATAAAAATGTGAAAAATAGTTCCAAGGATGTACCTAATCTACTATCAACATCATCATTGTTGAAGTCTAGATTCTTCCACCATGAACCATTTGTTGTTTCTACTCCACTTTAGCACTCCCTATCATGCATAAATGGGAAAACCAATAAGGATTTAGGTCCAAATTCGCAAGAATATAATCTCTCCTACAAATAGGGGTTTCTAAAAGAGAGGTTAGTCATAAAAATACAAGGTAAAATATCTCAAGAAAATTCTCTAGCATGAGGGTGATAGAAAGATAAGTGAAATTTCCTTTTTCCAACATTTAACTCAAACTTACATCATTAAAAGTTGGTTAATTTAATTGGTAACAAGAACTAGGGTTGCATATGTGGAGGAATGCCAATAACCCAAGTCAGGATTATGCAATTAATACATGTTTATTACGTTTTTCCTTTTGAATATGTAATGATGCATTTCCTTAAATAACAACATGGGAACCTACATGTTGTTTGAAAGAAATGTGTATGCGTGAGTAGAAAATGCAAATTATTTCATGTGGAGAAATTGTAAGCCATAGAGGTTATTGTAGCCAAAGATGGCATTGTAGGTCAATGACGACCAAATAATTCTATATAACTTATGGTTCTTACACTCACAATAAACCACTTAAAAAAAATTAATTTGAATCCTACTCACTTCGAACCTTCGTTATCATTTATAAATTAAATAATAGACAATTAATAATTGTAATTTTGGATGTCCAAGTTTATCAATGTTATATATTGAATGCCAATTCCATGGAATTGAATTCTATTTGGTTATCCAATGTTTATATCTTTAAATTAATAGTCACAATAGCTAGAGATTGGGCTTAAAGGGAAAAAACGATTTAAAAGAATTATATAAGGCTTGTCATTCTAGAAAAAACACATGGTTTTTTATAGTAATTAGCATATCTAATGTTGTGAACCATGGGTTGGTATAAATCGATATGAAATACATCCATCTTCTAATATGAACATTATAAACATAAACAAAAAATAAATAATAGTTTTGACTAGATGCCAGGAACATTCTTCAACAACTATAATATTTCAGATTGGAAATAGTGGGATTGATATTATGGTTCAAATACAATAATGAGAGATGCCATCCCATATCCATAAATAAATTTCCATTTAAATTAATTTTCTTTGACAATATATAGACAAATAAGCATTGGAATTGCATATATTTTATTTACTTAATATTTTACAAAAAATATAAAATACCACATTTCATCTTTATATTGAGTATAAAGTGTAACATACCTCGACTACTACTAACTCATTCCTACCTCTCTTGATGATCTAGGAGGATCCCTAAAGGCCCAGTTTCCAATGTTCCTAGATCTCAACAAGAATGATACGAGGTTGTACTGTTCGTCATTACGAACCCGGCAACGCAAACAACACCTCATTCAAAATCTGTATTACCAACATATTATCATCAAAAGTTTGCAAGTTACAAAAGGAAGTGGGACCCACTAGGTGTATGTGGCAATTGATTTGTAAATTGGCCAATGACATGTGGCACTCCATCATTGGCCTCCTAACTCTAAGCAAAAGAAAAAAATATATATTAAAAAATACTCATATAATCTTAAAAAAGAATAAAACTAAAAACCATATAAAACAAATAAAGTGAATGTTGAAATGTGATAGAAAGTTTGAGTATGTGTTATGTATTAACATAAATACAAATAGAAATGCAGTTCCATGGGCATTAGAATCCACAATCCCAGAAGGATCACTGGTCTAACAACAATGCAATAACCAGTACACCAACAAAGCAACCTTTGATATGTATGCCCACCTTAATATATTTAAACTTGTCTATGTTCATTCGGGGGCCAACAAAGACCAGGTAAGGACAGAGGAACAACAACAGAGGTTGATGGAACCAGGGTGAGGGGGTTTTTTGTAGGCTCATTTTTTGAGGCAGAATATTCTATCAAATATTTCACAAAATATTCTCGGGTTAATATTCTAGATTCTAAAGAATATTCTTAAAGTAAAATGTCAAGGAATCTAAAATATTCCTTGGGGACCATATTTTGACAATGTGAGAAGGGTTCCAAGTTTATACTCATTTGAAACATTTTTCACAAGCGTCGCAATGCCCCAGTCCATTTATTCATTTGAGTAGATGCTTTTTCATATAGCCTCAAAAGAGAATCTTGTGAGGAACCTAAGATATTTCCAGCGAGCCCAAACTTGACCATAATAGAAGGGTTGGTGTTTATGCCCAAATTTCACAAATTTTCGCCAAGAAACTAAGGTGCAGATGGTTTTCTTATCTAAGCATCCTTTTTTTTCTGGCCATCCCTAGATATGGAGGTATGAGGTGTATTTTTTCCATGTATTCATTTGAATTCACTATTGATGAATGGAGAGGCCTCGCCGCTTTGCACAAGGCCTAGAGACACATTCCACATTAGACAAACTCCATTATGAAGTTTTGCATGTTCCTTGTCTTTATGGTCATATTTGATTTCTCTCTTCTTTAAAGTGTATGCGCATGTGGTTTTCATGATCTTTTTACATGCAATTCTGAATACATCAATGAAGTAAAAGTTCTCAGATCAAGTTTGGTATCATTGGAGGTCTTCGGATAATGTGAGTTGTGCATGTGAATGATAAACATGAATAAGCTCCAAAAGGGTGAAGGCAAGCTTAAGCCATTTGATCCAGAAGCTAGGCATGCAACATGAAGAAGGAAAATGAAAGATATTGATGCTCATCTTGAGGAAGAGAAATACTTTCACAAAGCTAGATATTGGCAAAGAAGGAGAAGAAGAAAGAACTAGCAGAAAATCATGCTTTAGTTAATTAAGGAGAAGGAGGAGAGCGTCTTGAACCTCTACCTCCCTTTGATAGTGAATCCTCCACTTGTTCTTCATCTTCTCATCATTATAATAGTAGAAAAGTACATAAAATTACTTTTTTTTTTAAGTTGGATGTAAAATTTTATTTTCTAGTGCTGAACAAAAAATCCAGTGCATAAAATCTAAATAATTTGATATGACATATTGAAGTGTATTTTCGAATTCCATAGATTGAAAAAGATGATACCAAGATTTAGTTACCATCTCTTCTACTAGGAGGCATCACTCTCATATGGAGACAAATTAAACTTTAGAAAGCAAGTAACCATGTGGGTAAACTCCTTTCTTCCTCCTCTGAATTTGTTTCTACTTTTAAATGACAGTTTTATCCGTTAGCATATTGATAGAAAACCACGATAGAATGACAACATTTGAAACAAATGCAAAGGACGAGATGTGAAAAGCTTCATAAAGGAATTTAGGAAACAAGATTTAAAATTGGGCATTCCTTTATATTCACTTGATACTTTGATGAAGTATATTGGTTCTTTACATGATTATCTCCAACATTCTTTGTTGTTATTTGAATGCACTACTCTTGATATAGCTAGTGAGAAATTGATTCACCTTAAAAGCAGGGGGATTATGAACAAGGAAACTATGCAAAGAAGGAAATGAAAATAGAGAAAAATGAGCAAAGGCCTCCTGTACTCCTTGTGAGAAATAAGGGAATGAGGAGGAAAAATACTGGAAACTACATATAGAATTGAGGGCAAAGAGAAATGGTAGAAAAGAGAAGTAGAAGACAGTCGCTACCATAGAACAAGGCAAAGAATATGAATCATATGATGAGATGAAGATCACAGCTCTTGGGATTGTAGGTGGACCTATTGAGTTGGGTTATGGTTCAGGTAATGAGATGAAGATTGCACCAGATGTTGTGTCAAATATGATAAGAGCACCAAAGACTGCATGACACCAATAACTTAAGTACATAAACCCAAACATTCAAGAAGAGAATGTTTAAATTGCGAGACTCATACAAGAAGCAGAGGAAGAGAAACACACTTTGTAACATCAATTACAAGCCAAGGAGGAGGTCATGGAAAAGTTGGAGCATGACAAGCAATCATCACCCACTTCAAATTTGACAACTAAGGTAAAAAATGATTCTTCAATTTCATGTTCTCTTTATGATGATGATTTCACTACTTTTGAGAAATATACTATAGGAATTGATTTAAAATTGATGAAAGAAACGAGGTAACAATGAAAAGGGATCAACATCATTGGCCATGTCATTGTGAACCCTATCAAAGTGGAGGAATTACCTAGATATATAGGACTTGGTTATGTCAGAAAGGACTCAGGTTCGAGAATGCTTCAAGACAACCAATGACCGATCAACCACGAAGGTAGAGAGCACATCACAAAATTATAATTATGGTGAGGATTCCATGGTAATAACTAAGACAATTTCTCATTATCAAAGACGGACTACAAAAAGTCATTTAAAGAAGACCGAGAATTTTTGGAGGAGGAAGAACTATTAGAGTCACTGTAATAAGAGTGGAGATTAGAGAGCTGCATGTAGGGAACTCCATGAAAAAATAGCATCTACAAAAGAACCAACTAGTGAAGTTGTTCAACAAAATAATTAGGGATGGGAAGAAGACCCATTCACCTTGTTGGGTGAAATATGGTGACATGAAAACATTTTCTTAGTGTGGAAAAATTTTGTAAATCACATGTTGCAGTTGTTTGTAAAAGTGGTGAAGTGTTTTCCATCACTTATGAAAGAAGCATGATGATATTTTTGGCCTTTAATTTGATAGCTTGGGTATTGTTTTCTGTTATGATTCTAAAGTAAACTTGACCGTGATTGTGTTATAAACTCTAGGAAACTATGGAGTTTGTTCGGGTCTTTTCTTGCTCTTGCAAAAGAACATGCATCTTTTAATTTAAACTACAGGGTTGCCTAGAATACAAGTGTTGGTCCATCACTTATGGCTCCGAAGTACAAAGGTGAAGGAAATGTGGCATGTTAGGGCACTTAAAGTGCAGATGAGGGAGTACAACAAATTACAAATTGTGTTTATGCTTTTGGAGGACCAAAATCTCCATAGTGGGGAGCAATGATCCAGAAGGATCCCTAAATTTTTAATTTCCAAATTTCTCAAATATCAATAATAATGACAACAGGTTGTAGTGTTCATCATTGTGAACCTAACAACGCAAACAATACCTCAATCAAAGTTCGCATAACCATCGTATTATCATTAGAAGTTTACAATTGTTGGAAATAATACTGAGAGGGGGTGTGAATCAGTATTATCAAATCAATAATTTTATTTTCCAATTAGATTTACGTACACTACTTGAGCTAAGTGAACTAGCATGTACACACGACTGTACTTAAAGCAACTAGCGTATATGTAGAGAACTTATGATTTAGACAATTTATCATGGATTGAGCTTTAACCAATATATGATAGATTTATTAGACAGTTCAGTAAAAGGAGAATAAAGCATCACACATAAGCAACACACATGAACACCAAGATATAAATTGGAAACCCAATGTGGATAAAAAACCACCTGCTATTGTTGTCTCTGTCTCCTTTTAATAATAAGAAAATCTGTTTACAATCTTGTACTGGTGCAGACTCATACCAGTACGCAGGTACCCACACGCAGAAGGCTACAACCTTCTCTCGTTCTCTAGCTACTACTAGAAGGGAACTACAACCCCCTAGCTCTTTTACTAGTCGATATGTTTACTAGTACATAGGCACCAACCTACAGAATGTTACAAGCTTCTTTCTTCCTCCAGGGACTGCGTTTCATAAATTTTTAGACTGGATACTCCTGGTACTCAACAATACACATGAAGGCCTTGTTTCATTCAATTTTCATACTAGACCCATCAACAACATTGAAACTCAGAAAATCATAACTATAATACAACCATCAAATACACTGAAACTCAATCATCACTTTCTGAATCAACCATAACTGAATCAATCAATCACTAACAACCCACTATCACTGAAGAAAATCACAATCAATCAGTCTGATCATTTGGAACAGTGTTACGAGAATACAGAACCCAGAACTCTGCAACAATAAGCAGAGACTACTAAAAATTTAAACATCAAGCTTCATAAGGTATACACTACTTCCATTTGTCGAACCAGTGTGTATACACACTTTTACCGAAGGGAACCAGCGTATAGATTTGCAAATTCCAATTTATGATGTATACGCTACTTTGATATCTTGAACCGGAATGCATACACTCTTTTACTAAAGCGAACCTACGTACATATGTGTAAATGCTAACTTAAAGACATCACAGCTATTCCAGACTTCAGTCATACCCAGATCATCAAATTTACAAAACAAAACATGCATTAGTATTCAGATCTAGACTGTTCAAGATCAAACCACATAATGAGAATACTTTTAAGCCTTTATGATCCTGGTCCATGAACCTTTATCAGCGATATAGGTGCTTCCTTAGATGAGATCAAGCAAACCATCAAAATCTCATTAACCTGCATATATGATCCAACACCTCATAAGATATTCAAAGTACTTGCACACCCTGTCCTAGTAATATTATCCTCCTTATATAGTTTTAGGCCTTTCTTAATACCGTGGACCAAAACTACTTAGGACTAATACCTTGGACCAAAGAACTCAGACCAATTACCTTGGGTCAAATACCGTGCACCAAGAACTTTTGCTTTCCCAAGATATATGTGCTTTTCCTTATGTGAAAGTGCGTGTGTACGTATACGGTACTTTTGTTCAGTGAAACTGCGTGTATACGCAGCTTGGTCAAGGTGAACCTGTGTATACATCTCTTTCTTCATTCTTTTTAGTCTGATCTGTAATTCTTTGTTGTTAACATGTTGCACTGTGATCTTTCATCTGAGTCAGTTTCCATCAAGAACACCTGTATCATAGTGCCAACAATCTCCCCCTTTGGAATTGATGGCAACAACAACACCAAGTCACTCGCCCCCTTTGACATCAAGGGAAAAGGGCGTACCAAGATAATTTCTCCATTTGACATACATTATGTTGGTCATGCTCCCCCTGAGTACATGCTGAATTATCTGATTGAGCTCCCCTTTTGTACATGCTAAGATGCACTTAAACCATCTTCCCGAGAACAAGTAGAGACTGTAAAAAAATATTCTCTAAAAGAATAATAGGATTCTATAACTCAACTATGTGAGGATGACCTTCCTATCACCAATGACTCATACATACATCCATCTCCCAACCAAGTGGGGATATACCAATTGTTTATACATGAAAGAAACAATAAATATTACATCTGTCTAGGAGGACTCATTCAAATGTATGAGAATACATATCACACCCTATACTTTTATATGACTTAAGCAATAAATGGTATAAATATCTGAAGCCATAGCTGGATTCATCAACCATAATGCCAACAATGTTGAATGTATGTGAAGGCTAATGCTCCCCTTGAACCTGTGCTACCCATATTAGAGCATGGCCCACTATTTTTCTTCTCTGAAACACATATACGCTCCTTCACTCACAGAAACCCGTGTGTGTACGTGACTATACTCCATGAAACACACATATAATAACCTTTCTCTGAAAAATAGGATTTAACAACAGGATGATGCAACAACTACTCTTAGCTTTTGTCTGAGATATTCAAATGTCTCTCTGGGCAGTGGTTCAGGGGATATATCAACAACCTTTTCTTTGGAGGGAACATACTCCAATTTGACCTTTTTTTCAAGCACTTGTTCATGTAGAAAATGGTATTTGATGGGTATGTGCTTGGTCTTGGAGTGCATGACTGGATTCTTTGAAATACTTATGGCACTTGCATTATCACCTAGAATGAAGATGGGTGGAGTACATGTGATCTGAATCTCTTGTAAGGTTTTCATCATCCAAAGTAGTTGTGTTCAACAATATACAACAGCCACATATTCTACTTCAGTTGTAGATAAAGCAACTGAACTGTGTTTCTTGCTAAACCAAGACACTAACCTAGAACCCATATAGAATGCACCAACACTAGTGTTTTTTCTGTCATCAACACTTCCTACCCAATCTGCATCTATATATGCATGAAGAGTGAGATCTGTATCTCTAAGATACCATAAACCAAAGTTCTGATTTCCTTAAAGATATTTAAAAATTCTTTTGACTGCCTGTAGGTGTGATTCCTTAGATTTGCTTGGAATCTTCCAACTATTCCTATTGCATGCATGATGTCAGGTCAATTACCTGTTAGATAAAGAAAACTGCCAATCATGGAACTGTAAGTTGTTTGATGTACTGCTGTTGATTCATCATTTCATCTGAGACTGCATCCTATTACAATTGGGTTACATACAAGTTTAGAATCTTCCCTGCCGTACCTTTTCAAGATCTGTTTGAGATATTTGGTTTTTGAAAGAAAAACACCATAGTTATTTTGTTTAACTTGTAGACCAAGAAAATAGGTAAGTTCACCAAGCAAGAACATTTCAAATTCTTGCTACATTACTGAAGAAAAATTCTGAATCATGGATTCTTCATTGCTACCAAAAATGACATCATCAACATAAACAACAACAATTAGCAATTTATTAGTTTCAATCTTTGTATATAGATTGCTATCTGCTGAACCTTTTGTAAAACCTTGTTTATGTAGATATTTGTGAGGGCCATAATACTAGGCCCTTGGAGCCTGTTCCAGACCATAGAGAGCCTTTTTGAGTCGGCATACAAATTTTTCATCATTTCCAAGAATGAATCCTTCTGGTTGTTTAATATAAACTTATTCTTCTAAATCTCCATTAAGGAAAGCGTATTTTACATCGATTTGGTATACTTTGAATTTGTGAAAGCTAGAAAGAGAAAGAAACATCCTTATGGCTTCAAGTCTAGCAACAGGTCAAAAAGTTTCTTCAAAATCTATACCTTCTTGTTGAGAATACCCTTTACAAACAAGTATGGTCTTGTTTCTAATGACTTCTCCATTTTCATTCAGCTTGCTTTTGAATATCCATTTGGTTCCTATAATATTTCTATTATGAGATCTAGGAACTAATTCCCAAGTATTATTCTTTTCAATTTTCTCAAGTTCTTCATTCATGGCCTTGACCCAACATTCATGTTTGCATGCTTCATTTACATTTTGAGGTTTGGTGGAGCATAGTAATGATAGGTAACTTGAGGTTTATGTAAAAGTTCTTCTTGTCTGTACACTGGCCTCTTTTTCCCCTAAAATTTGAGTTTTTGGATGATTTTTCTGAACATACCTGGACGGAGTCTTTTCTTCTACAGTTATCTTTTCTTCTAGTGCTTCATTGGTTTCTTCTTCAATATCATTGTGATTTGATGTGGAAAATAATCCCCATCTTCTTCATTGTCATAATCTTCTGTCTTTATCTATTTTGGATTTTTGCATGCTTCATCAACTACAACATCAATACTTTCAACAATTTTCCCAAGTCTTTTATTATAACATTTATATCCTTTACTTTGGGAAGAATAACCAAGAATAATACCTTCATCTGCTCTAGGCTCAAACTTACCATGTTTTTCATCAATCCTTTTGACATAACATTCGCTTCCAAAAACTTTAAATTATTTTATAGTAGGAGCCTTACCATACCAAAGTTCATGTGGAGTTTGAGTTCTTTTGACCCGAACATTTGCTTGGTTGAGAATAGTTACGGTGCCGAATGCAGCTTCACCCCAGAAAGTTGCAGGAGTTCTAGATTCATCTAGGATAGCTTAAGCCATTTGTTGAATATTAATGTTCATTCTTTCTACCACTCCATTTTGTTGAGGACTCCTTGTGGTGGAGAATTTCCTTTTTATTCCATGTTGTTCACAAAAGTCAAAGAATTAATCCAAGGCAAATTCCCCTCCTTGATCAGATCTGAGACATTTGATTTTTCAATTTGATTCATTTTCATCCAAGGCTTTTAAGGCTTGGAACTTTTCAAATGCTTCATCTTTATGCTTTAGAAGACCTATCCAACACATTATGGAAAAATCATCACTGAACAAAATAAAGTATTCTTCTTCATGAGGTGAATTTTTCCCTGATGGTCCACATAAATCAATATGGACAATTTCAAGAGGCTTACTAGTTGACCCTTCTTTTTCAATGAAGTAGCTCTAGTTTGCTTACTGAATTGACATGGTTTTCATATTGTATTTTCACGGATGTTGATATTTGGAGGGATATGAACATCCTTGAATCTGCATACTATTCTTATTTGAGAAAAACTTAGATGTCCCAATCTTCTATGCCACAACCTGTGTTCATCATTGTTTCTTAGATAGCATTGTTGTTGTCCTCCTTTGAGTATGCATAAGTTGTTTCGATTTCTTGTACCTTTGATCACTTTCTTTCATGTATCAAGCTCACGAACAACACATCCATTTGATCGAAACACCACTTCATTTCCCTAATCACACATTTGACTGAAACTCAACAGGTTATGCTTTAAACTATCTACATTCATAACATTTCCATATTTAACCTTTTCTTTCAAGAAAACAGAGCCTTTACCTTTTATGACAGTAGGAGTGTCCTTTTCAAATGAGACATTCTTTTCCTTTTCTAAGGAAATATATGAGTGAATTTTTTCTTTGTCACCTGTCATATGTTTTGAGCATCCACTGTCATATACCACTGATTTTCTTGTCTTTCTGCATACAAGGCTATACCACATCTTTCTGTTGAGAGTCTTTCCTTCTCCATATCTTGGGGTTTAATGGAGTTTGCTCCTTTTGAGATGTTTAACAAAATTTGCTCCTGCATTCAAATTCTTCATGACCAAAGTTGTTACAGATTGAACATTCTATTTCATTTTCAAGAAGGGAAACGTTATCGTAAGAACTTTTCTTGACACCTGTTACATTCCTTTGATGGTTTTGTAAGAAATACATTGAGCAACTTTGTGTCCAAAATTATGACATGAAAAACATTCCCCATTAAAGAAGTTCCTGCGATTATCGAATCTATTGACCTAGTGATTGTAGTTTTTATTGATATTCATCTTTGGAGAAAATTGAGTATGATTTACTTGAGGTTGGTTGTGGCTTCTATTCATCCTTGGAGTAAATTGAGTTTGATTTACCTGGTGA
Organism: Pinus taeda; assembly: GCA_000404065.3. Taxonomy (NCBI): domain Eukaryota; kingdom Viridiplantae; phylum Streptophyta; class Pinopsida; order Pinales; family Pinaceae; genus Pinus; species Pinus taeda. Next base: position 98,879 of record APFE031416043.1, on the reverse strand, counting down.
TATGCTTTATGCCTTTACTGATGATTTTCATGCTATTCACTGGCCTTTGTTGCATCAAGATAGTTTTTAGTGGAGGTTGACGACTTCTGTAATTGAGATGCTTCTTCAGTATATCCAGGACCTATATTTATCAGAGGAGAACGCTGCACTTTGATCATTTCATTTAAGGTTTTTGATCCTTTATCAAATCTAAGATTGATAGATTTCATTTTCTCAAGATCCTTTCTTAGACCCACAATTTCACATTCTAGTTTTTCATTGTGTTTTTCTTTTTCAGCAAGTTGGTATGTCAAGGTATCTATAATCATATTCTTTTCTTCTAAACAGATTTTGAGTTTAGAGATTTATTCATGAAGGTCATCCTCTTCTAAAGCATCCCAAATATTATCATCGTCATAAGACATTAAAAGACTATAGTCATTACTATTTTCATCTTCATCACTATTTGATAAACCATCATTATCTTCATGAGTATAGTAACTCTTTTTATTTACAACTTGTTTTCTATTCCATTTTGCATATTTCTTCCCTTTTTCATATTTATCTTTATGAGGAGATATGGCAACATAATGGCTGACTCTGCCACAGGGAAAGCATTTGAAGGGTAGCTTACCTCTAAATCTTCTGAAACCCTATTGAAGCTTCTTGACAAAGTTTACCTCATCTTCTTCTTTTGAAATATGTCCTGATTCATTGTTTTCTTCCTTTGCTTTTGCTGAAGCTTTAAACGCAACTTCTCTTATATTTGTTGGTCCTCCTTTTCTTGTCTCAAAGGTAGTTAAGGTTCCGTGAAGCTGTGTCATAGTGATAGTTTGCAGATCCTATTTTTCTTCTATGGCAGGAACTTTTGATTCAAATTTAGCATACAAGGATCTCAAAACTTTCTCAACTAAGGTAAATTCCTTTATTTCTTCCCCCAAATTCTTCATACAATTAACAACCTCATCTACACGTAAGAAGTAAGTAGCTATACTTTCATCAATGTTCATTTTAAGAGTTTCATACTGAATTCTGAGAGTTTGAAATTTAGCATGTTTTACTTGAGAATCTCCTTCGTAGATCAAAATGATTGTGTCCCATATTTCTTTGGATGATTTGAGCTGCTTGACTTTGACAAACTTTGATTATGACAAACTTCCCAATAAAGTATTGACAACTCTAGCATTGGTTTGGTATTTCTTTTTACCTACATCTATCAGAATTGTTGTTGGAAATTTATATCCTCCTTCCACAATTTCCCAGACATCTGTTCCAAGTGATTGTAGATAGGATGTTGTTATTATTTTCCAATAAACAAAATTGCTCACATCAAATATTGGTGGTCTGATGGATCCCACACTTTCTTGATTACTCATGATGAAGGATCTCCCTTCAAGTGATCAAGCTTCTTCTGAAGGACCTGCTCTGATACCGATTGTTGGAAATAATACTGAGAGGGGGGGTGAATCAGTATTATCAGATCAATAATTTTATTTCCTAAACAGATTTATATATGCTATTTCAGTTATGTGAACTAGCATCTACATGCAACTATACTTAAAGCAACTAGCTTAATGCAAAGAACTTTTGATTTAGACAATTTATCATGGATTTAGCTTTAACCAGTATATGAGCGATTTATTAGATAGTACAGTAAAAGTAGAATAAACCATCACACATAAGAAACACACATGAAAAACAAGATATAAGGTGGAAACCCAATGTGCGTAAAAGACCACATGTTGTTGTTGTCTTTGTCTCCTTTTAATAATAAGAAAATATATTTACAATCTTATACTCGTGCAGACTCATACCAGTATGTAGGCACCCACTTGCAGAAGGCTACAACCTTCTCTCGTTCTCCAAATACTACTGGAAGGGAGCTACAACCCCCTATTTCTTGTACTAGTACGTAGGCACTGACGTATAGAACATTATGCCCTTATTTCTTCCTCTTGGGACCACGTTTCATAAATTTTCGGACTGGATGCTCCTGGTACACAAAAATACACATGAAGGCCTCATTTCATCCAATTTTCATACTAGACCCATCAACAACATTGAAACTCATAAAATCATAACTGTAATACAACCATCAAATACATCTGCATCAACCAAACACTGAAACTCAATCATCACTTCCTGAATCAACCATAACTGAATCAATCAATCACTGACAACCCACCATCACTAAAGCAAATCACAATCAATCAATCTGATCATTCAGAGCACTATTACCAGAATACAGAACCCAAAACTCTCCAACAACAAACAAAGACTACTGAAAATTTAAACATTAAGCTTCATAAGGTACACACTACTTCCATGTGTCGAACCAGTGTGTATACGCACTTTTACCAAAGGGAACCAGCATAGAGATCGCCAAATTCCCATTTATGATGTATACACTACTTTGATATGCTAAACCAACGTGCATATGCTCTTTTACTAAAGTGAACCTTCATAAAGATCTATAAATGCTAACTTAAAGACATCACAACTATTGCATACTTCATTCATACCTAGATCATCACATTTACAGAATGAAACATGCATCTATATACAGATCTAGACTGTTCCAGATCAAACCACATAATGAGAATACTTTTCAGCCTTTATGATCCCGGTCCATTAACCTTTACAAGCCATATAGGTGCCTCCTTAGATCAGATCAAGCAAACCATCAAAAGCTCATTAACCTGCATATATGATCAAACACATCATAAGATATTCAGAGTGCTTGCACACCCTAGCCTAATGATCTTCTCTTCCTTATATAGTTTTAGGGCTTTCTCAATACCATGGACCAAAACTACTTATGACAAATACCTTGGACCAAATACTTCTGACCAATTACCTTGGGTCAAATACCTTGGACCAAAAACTTCGTTTTCCCAAGTTAGACACGCTTTTCCTTCGGTGAATGTGCATGTGTATTTATACGCTAATTGTGTTTAGTGAACGTGCGTGTATACGCAGCTTGGTCAAGGTCAACCTGCATATACCTCTCTTTCTTCATTCTTTGTACTCTAATCTGTAATTCTTTGCTATTGACATGTTGCACTGTGATGTTTCATCTGAGTGAGTTGCCATGAAGGACAACACTTGTATCATAATGCCAACAACAATTTACAGAAGAAAGCGGGACCCCCTAGACTTATGTGGTGGCTGATTAGCCAATTGGTTAATGACATGTGACATTCCAACATTGGCCTCCTAACCCTACATAAATGAAAAAATATATACATTATAAAATACCCATATAAACCAAAATAAATAAATTAAAACCATATAAAACAAATAAATAACATTATATATATATATATATTATATATATATATATATTATATATATATATATATATATATATATGGTTCATAATAAAATAATTGAATATGATTGAATGGGAAACAACATTAATATAGTCAACGAATATGGTTAATGTGAAACCATATAAAACAAAAGAAATGGTTATAATATTAAACATCCAATCGAAAGTTTCATATTGGGGATAACGTTTGGAAAATTGTTGGGTTTATATTAAATAGTGAATGTTGAAATTTGATCGATGGTTTGAATATGTGTTATGGATTACAATAAAACATAACATGAATGGAGTTCAGGAATTGGAACCCGCAACATCCAGTAGGACCAATGGTATAACAATGATGTGTCGACCAATCTTTGATATGTTTTCCCACATTAATATATTTAAACTTGTTTATGCTCATTCGAAGGCAAACAAAGACGAGAAGAGGATGGAGGAACCATGACAAAGGTCGATGGAACCACGTCGAGGGGTCCTGAGCAAGCACATTTTTAGAGGCAGAATATTTCACAAAGTATTCTTCTAGATTCTGAAAAATATTCTTGCAATATAATCATGAGGAATCTAAGAGATTCTCTAGGGGTCACATTTTGACAGTGTCAAAATGGTACCAAATTTATACTCATCTAAACTACTTTTTCGCAAGGATCACGGTGTCATTGTCTGTTTCTTCATTTGAGTAGCCAAATTTTCACTCATCCTCAGAAGATAATCTTGTGAGGAATCTAAAATATTCTCGAGAAACCCAAACTTGACCGTGACAGGAAGGGATCATGTTTATACTCAAATTTCATCATTTTTCTCTAGGAAGCTAATTTTACAAATGGTTTTTTGATCCAAGCATCCCATTTTCAGGCCATCCCATTATTTGGAGGTATAAGGTGTAATTTTTTCATGTATTCATTTGAATATTTTTTTAATGAATTAAGAGGCGTCCCCACTTTGATCAAGGCTCAAAGACATAGTCCACATTAGACGAACTATGTTATCATGTCTTGTGTGTTCCTTGTCTTTATGGTTTTCTTTGATTTCTCTCTTGTTTATAGTGTAAGAACATGTAGTTTTCATGCCCTTTTTACATGAAATTTTGAACAAATAAATGAAGTAAAATATCCTAGATCACTTGATTCCAAATTTTCATATGAGATAACCCTAATCAACATGTGATCAACATTTTTTTTCCTTTTCTAAGAATTACCAATATAGTATATTACATATCTAAATGTATGCTCAATTCAAAACAAAATCACATACATGTCGTAACATAATTAATCTAGTTAATATGTAAATTCATTTCATAAGAATAAAGAAATTTATATAAATAAATATTCTAGTGGAAAATACAATACAATATTAAAGACAATTTCTTATCTTTAAATGGTGTACCTAGCTATACACTTTTGACGTTCCACCCAGCCATAGACCACACTATTCATTTCTTTCAACAACGAATCAACCAAGCTGGGGCTTTGACTCCATGGGCATCAAAATTAGGTTGCTCAGAAACCTAGTACATACCCAATACCAACAACTACCAACTAAGGTACCAACTTCAATAACCTCCAACTAGTGGTCCAATGGATTCTAGGAGTCTCTTATCCTCACAAGCCTTCCAGGTACCTTTCTATGCATCACACATCCAAGGAACCAAGATCGACAACTTCCAACCACTAGTCTTGTGTCTTCTCGGAGTTCCACTGCCATTTTAGGCCTTCAAGGTACCCTTACAAGCCCCTAATTCCACCACAGAATCCATGCCTCCATGACTGTCCTTCCATAATATTTTAGTAGATTCATCTCTTTCCTCCACAACATAGCACTAGTAGAAAATGAGCAAGTAGTGACTAGGTGACCAAAAAACTTAGTCACCACAGCTTTTCCAAGTGAAATACTACCAAAAACTAGCAATCTTAAGTGAACGAACTAAAAATGACTAACATAAATCACTAATTTAGTCACGGTTAAAATATGTGACTAGCTAATAAGTAATACAACTAAAAATGACGAACATGAGTGACTAATTTAGTCTAAGAACAAAAATACAACTACCTAATAAGTACTAGAATAATATCAATCAATTTTTTATCTTAGTCATCTTAATTGTGTCAAGCAATCTGAACTTACAAGTGATAGGGGATTAAAACATTGTTAAAGATTGTTTGAAAGGTTATCCTTCCTTAAACACTTCTTCATCCTCACATGGTGTATAGGTGAGCCAACTTTTCACTATGTATCTCTAATAATTTGTAAATTTTAAAAATATATATTTTAATAAAAAAAAAAAATTATGTATTTTTTAAAAATCTATTCATTGAATCTAATTGGATCTAGTTCTAATTTGAAATTAATTTAAAGGGAAATTTTAATTGTTAAGACTATAATATCAAATAAAATCTACTTTAATTTCATATTAGTTGACTTACATCCACCTTAACCCCAGATCTATCAAGCGTTGAGGGGGTTCCAATCTTTTGAGATGCAAACTATTTTTTCTAGTGCAAAACATGAGGAAATGTTTTGACCTCGAGAGATTGGATCCCTCTCGGCACTTGAAAGCTATAGGGTTAATATGGATCTAGGTTGTTTATATAATACTATATAATATCTATATTTTTATTTTTGTCTCTTTGTTATTTCCTCTGTCTATCTCACACCCCAAACATACTCACATTCTCTCTCCCTCTCTTCCCCTTCTCTATCTATCTCTCTCTTCCCCTTATCTCCCTCTCTATCTATATCCTTCTCTCTATTCCCTCCCATTCTCCTCTCTCCCTCACTCTCTCTCCATGACTCCCTTCTCACCCCCTCTCTTTCTCCACGTTTCTCCCTCTATGTTTTTCTTGTTCCCTCCTTCTCCTACCCCCTCCAATTCCATCTCTCTCTCCTCATATCTATCATCCTTCATCTCTATCCCTTATCTCCCACCTCCCTCTATCTCCCCCCCCTCCAAATCATTATCCCTCTCTCTCTCTCTCTCCTGTCCAAATCTATCACTATCAACCCCCCTCCCTGTCCTTCTCCATCTCTATGTCTCCATAACTCTCCCTTCCCCTTCTCTCCCTTTCTCTATCCTCTCCTCTTCTTTCTCTTCCCTCCTTTCCTCTCTCCCTCACTATCTCTCCATTTATCACTCCTCTCTCTCTCCACCTCTATCTCTCTATGTATTTGTTCTTTCCTCCCTCTCTCTCCCACACCAACTCCAACTCTCTCTCTCTCTCTCTCTCTCCCCTCTCTTCCTTCCTCTCGCTCCCACTCACCCACCTCACTCTCCATTTCTCTCTCTCTATCCTCCAACTTTTTCACCGTCCCTTTACACCCCCTCCCCAACTCCCTCTTAAATTTGATCACATTGTATTGTGTTTAAGAAATTATCTAAATTATAAAAACTTAATTGGTTGTAAAATATTAAACCTATATTTTGGATAAATCATGTCAAAGAAAATAAAATAATGAAAAACTTTAAAAATTATGCACTATATTTAATCTATTATAATTAATCAATTTTCTTGCTCTCTGATGGATTGATGTGAGTTCTTTATACATACACACACACACACACACACACACACACATATATATATATATATAAAGAACTGTCATAGATCCATCTTAGCTTAATTTTATTAAAACGTTATTTTAATTTTTATGGGAATATTTTTAGTAGTCGTGAGGATAGAGGGTTTAGATATATCTCAAATTGTAAACTTTTCGCTTTTAGATTCATTTAAAAAAATGTTGTAAAATTAAATTAAAATAAAATATTTTTACTATGAAATAAGTTATGTTTTTTTGGCATGTGGTATTGATAAGCCATGGTATTGGTGTTGGCATTATGATTCAGGTTTGGTGTTATGGCTCAGGTGTTGTACTTGATGGCAACTCACTCAAGTGGCAAAATTCTATTCAGGCTCTCAAAATAATGGAAAATAAGGGGTTCGCAGGTGCACCGTTCAAAAGGTGCGCACCCGCAGGTACGCCAACCAAGAAGTGTGGTCATACCCGTAGATTCTTCGTTCAGAAGGTGCGGTCCGCCAGTTCACTCACTCCAATGCAGAGAAGCGTGCTCCGGTGGGGTTTCTTATGTTTGGCCCTTGGTATTTAGCCCATCGTTTGTGATCTTATGGTTTTGGTCCATGGTTTTGGCATCTAAAATATTAAAACCAGGTTTTGGATCCTTTGTATTGTTTTTCTATGGTTTTGATCCATGGTTTGAATAAGGGCTTACCTATAAAAAGGAAAGGAGATCTCTCGGCTAGACACTTATGAATATTGAATATCTTAAGATCTGAAATTTTGGGTAATCGATTCTAAAGGCTAGATCTAAATAAAGGTGAAATTGAAGGTGAATCTATTGATAGGTTGTGATCTCTCAGGCGCATGATCATATCTATGGATGTGATTGTTTGTGGCATATTCGAGGATTGTTAATTTGGCCCTAATCAGAGGTTCGCAGGTGATCCACGACGTGAGTATGGTGGTCCACAGTGCAGGAGAAGGTGCAGGTGCGGGGATCCGCAGAGCAGCGGAAGGCGCAGGTGCGAGGAACGCAACTGAGAAGAAGGCACAGTGCGGAGGTACGCAGAGAAACAGAAGTACCAGGTGCAGAGGTACGCTGTCAGATAGAAAGTACAGGTGTGGATCTGCGCAGAGGTACGCAGTACAACAGAAGAAGTAGGTGCGGAGGTACGCAGATCAGCAGAAGGATCAGTTGCGGATCTATGCAGTTTAGACACAGAAGGACTGCGGATATTCGCTGGTTTCTATTGGTGAAGTTGTGGACTTTTCTTGAAATATTTGTTGGCTGCCTTTTATCTATTGCTGAAGAGTTCTGGGTTTAGATTACTGGTATTGTTGTTCTGGTTACTGCATTCTGAAAAGTTATTGGTTGATTCGTTGGTTGATTATAAAAGGATATTGGGTGATTCATATGTACTTGTTGATTATTTGATGTTCATGGATCCATTTTGAAAATTCATGAAACGTGGTCCTTAAAGAAGTAGAAGAGCAAAGGAGGTTGTATCTCACTTCCAAGAGAGACTGGAAAACGAGAGAGGATTGTAACTCTCTGCAGGTTGTAGCCTCTGGACTAGCAAAGGATTGCACCAGTACAAAATCATTGTAAAAGAGGTTTCTAATTGAAAGAAGATAGAGACATATTGCAGCAGGTGGTTTTCACCCACATTGGGTTTCCACTTTATATCTGGTGTTCCTTGGTGTGATTATCTATTTTTCTTGTTCTTGCTCATTATTATATGGTACTGACATACAAACTAATGATCAATATCTGAAGAATAAATAAAAGTATAAATCTAGAAGATATATTGAAAAGAATTCGATAATACTGATTCATCCCTCCTCTCAATATTATTTCCAACAATTGGGCCATGGTATTTTAACAAAGTGGATTTAGAAGTTAATATCCATGGTAAAGTGAGGCTGAATATCCAAGGTTAACAATCTTGTCATATTGTTATAAAATATTGATTGTGAAATAATTTATGTTTTTTGGGCATGTGGTATTGTTATAAAATATTTTGATTGTGAAATAATTTATGTTTTTTGGCCATGTGGTATTGATAATCCAATGTTATTGTAACAAAGGCTATTTTCTATAAGTTAATAATATCTACCATAATGTGGGGGTGAACATCCACAGTTAAGAATCTTGTCATATTGTTGTTAAATATTAGTTGTGAAATAAGTTATGGTTTTTGGACTTGTAGTATTGATAATCCATGGTATTGGCCCATGGTATTGTAACAACACCTATTCACAAGTTAATAATAAAATCAAAATATAACAAATTAAATTTTATTATTTTGTTTAATTTAACTTTTTCTTATTAATTGATATCATATTTAAATGTTTACACTCATCCCAATATCATTTTTAACTTCTTCTTCCTCTTTTTAATTTAGCAGCTTAGGAAAAAATAACAAATTCTTATTAAAAATAATTATTTAACCCAATTGAAATTTATATATTTTATTTATATTATAAATATTTATTTTATTTTTTCTATTATAAATATTTATTTTCTTTTTAATTTCCAGTTTAGCGTTGGGTTCAAATAAAATATTCATAGATTACATCACATTGTAGCACTGCATTTTTCTCTTCCTTGTCTATATCTGTGTGGAAATTCCAAAAGAAGGAACACTATCAACATGATCTATGGATTTCATGGGATTCGAACCCCACATGGATGGAAAACACCTTAAAAAAGCATCAATGATGAGATGGAGGAGGCCTCATCTCTGTCTAGAAATTCCATAAGAAGGAAGACCATCAACATGATCTATGCATTTCATGGGATTCGAACCCCAAATGGAGTTTGTATGGAAAACACCTTAGGAGAGCATCAACGATTAGATGGAGGAAGGGCAAGGTCACTGGGCATGGATATTTTGGTAATTTGTAAATGAGTATGAATTTGGACTATGTTCTTCCTTTTTACTAAAGAGGAATTTTGTATGTATGGGTAAATAATTTTGAGGGTTTATATGACCAAAGCACAAAATTCTATCTAGAGTTGAGGGTTTAATGATTATGATAAGGGAAAGGTCATTGGGCAAGGATATTTTAGTAATTTGTACATGGGTATGAATTTCAACTCTGTTCTTCCTTTTTACTAAAGAGGACTCTTGTTCTTATGGGTAAATAATTTCGATGGTTTATATGATCAAAGCATAAATTTTTTCTAGAGTTGAGGGTTTAATGATTATGATATTTTCGTAATCTGTACATGGGTATGAATTTGGACTCTATTCTTTCTTTTTACTAAAGAGGATTTTTGTTCTTATGGGTAAATAATTTTGAGGGTTTATATGATCAAATCATAAATTTTATCTAGATTTGAGAGTTTAATGATTATGATAATGCAAATCTTGATTGCGGCCAACAATTCATCAAAAGACAATGCACAAGTAAGCATTTTACATGTCCTTATTGTACAAAGGGTTTAATGATTATTATAGAAAATTCACAAGTAAGCATTTTGCATGTCCTTATTGTACAAAGGGTTTAATGATTATGATAATGCAGATCTTGATTGTGGCCAACAATTCATCAGGAGACAATGAACAAGTAAGAATTTTGCATGTCCTTGTTGTATAGATGAGTTCGCTCCTCCCTAACTTTTCTAGGGTCAGAATGCATGAAATTTTATTTTTTATTTTCACCATTTTTTAGTGGTTGATTGCTTGTGTAATGCACTCTACGATGCCCAATTTAAAAGGGATCAAGTGATGCAAGAAATTTTTCTATTAAGATGCAAATGTTAGACCCTCATCAAACTTCCTTACATGAAATTAAAATTTATTGTAATCATGAACATAAAATATTTTATGTTTCATCCTTAGATTCTAATCTCAATGACTACAATTTTAATCCATGTTACAATATTTTAAGTATAATATACATAGATCCATTAAACCTTACAACTCTCCAAAGCTTAGGTTAATTTCAACTATAAAGAAGGAACCTAAATGACTTTTGGAATTTAGATTCAATTCTTATAGATAATTATTAAAAATGGAAGAACTCAATGGTCTGATAACTTTTACCCATCCGTCAATTTTGAAGACCTTTGGTATTATTCTGAATCTAAACAAAGAGAGTAGAAGAAGAAGAGGAGCCTGGATGAGGTGCACCCTAACTTGCCTGATACTTTTCAAAAGTTGGGCATGCCATTGACTAGAAGAAGAGATTGACCAACGTTGTTGTAGATGTTGTTTTCGACAGTTTTTTCATTTCTACCATGCATAGGTAGACTCTATAGGTAGTTGAGGTTATATTTTGTTCATTACAAGAGGTAATTCAAGAATACCTTTATCTAGTTAGGAAGTAGCTTGGTAGGGTTGTTTCTCTTGCTGATAACTATTATGCTGCATTGATTTCTATTTTTTTAGTGATAGCTCCTTCTATTAAATCTCCAAGCACTCTTTGTCACCCATGGAAATATCCACTTATTTCAGGATGAATGAGATGGAGACCAAGAATTTTGAGAGGACTATTATCTTTGTACATGAGAGGAGCTTTGTGATGTGAGAGGAGTTTTGTGACATCTATTGAAGGATGAGAGATACCATTTTATGACACCAATCATCTCCATGCCACGGTAATGGATCTCTATTGCACCAAGGGAGCAATGATAAAGTATTCCACTGTTAAGAATTGGTATGTCAGGGATGAGGAATACAAATGTGGGATTTATAATTTTATTATGAAAATAGGTTTTTGCAATGGAGACAAATCAAGGATTTCATGGACCTGAGTAGAGACTGATTCAATAATCACCTGGAAATACTTAAGCATTATTTTGAAAGATGATGATGAAATTGGAGATTTCTATTCCGTTGCCTCGAAAAATAACTATCAATAGGGGGGACAAAGACGATCCACATAGGGAAGAATTGCAAGAGTAGGATTGTTTCTAAAATTATATCTATAGGCAAGTCAAGGGACTACTACAAAGGATTAGTGCAGGTGAAACCAAATTATCATAATGGAAGGAATTTTTCACTGTGTGATTTGATGCTCATCGGTGACCAGGAAGCTACAAATACTTATCGTTACATTCAGGTACAATTGAGTTGCATTCTAAAGTCTCTAATTTCATTTATTGATAGTCCTTCTTATGTCCTTGTCTCTCTTAATTTCATTGTGGTAGGATTGGAATGGGTTAAAATAACAAGCATATCATTCAGTCAAATAGACACCCACATGTCACTACATATCATTGTGAATACTCTTTTTTCTTGTACAATTAGAAGTGATCAATATGATGTGTGCACACACAAAAAATCCTAGCATGCATGATAAATACCCCTCCAATTCAGTTTTCTATGGTGACATTTTATTTTCTTTGTTTATACAGGTCATCTAGCCACATAGCAGCCACTATCGAACGTTGAGGTATATGTCATATAAATATTTATAGTCTACTTTATTTTATATTCAAGTATTCATCGTATTTCATGTCTTATACTCTGCATTGTATCTTCTTTCATTTTCAGTAGAGTAACTCAATATTAATGGTAAGAAGCAACAATTGAAGAAAGATGAGAACAATAACACTAGAGTGACAAACGCAAAATGAGAAAGAGAAGAGAATTTGTCTAGTGATATCCTTAGAGAAAATATCGTGCATAAGACACACTAAGAGAGACTGATGGTGAAGCCTTCAGAGTTGGTGAATTCACTTGCAATGCTTTGGCAACACAGTGGTAATGTTTTGAAATGATGAAACAATGTTTCATGTGTAAATTGTAGTCCAACCCATATTAAGTTGGAAACTCATATTGTAATACTCAATATTTTATATAATAAAATTTATATGGTTGAAAATGTTTTTATTTTCAATTGATAGTATTTAGTCTTGTAATTAACATATGTAACTTTGTGTTATCATATTAGATAAACATGAACATTGTATGACATTTTCTTAAAATTTAGTAGCAAAATCATACTAATTGATTTATGGTGATTAATAACAAACACATAAAATCAATCTAAAACTACTAAATTAGTAGTTTATATTAATTAATGATGAACACGAATAAAATGAATATATGACCAAATTAGTCATTTATAATGATTATGAATGAAATTAAGTGAAACGAATAGAAACTACTAAATCAGTCGTTTATATAACGAATATGAAAATACCAAAAAAGGATAAATAACAACTGCAAATGCTAAACTTTTTATTATTAAATGATGACTAATTTTTACATATATACAATTATTAGCATCTTATAACACGAATAAAATTTAGTCATATTTCTTTGGTCATCAATTGGTTTTAAATCATGACTAAAATTTGCATATATATGACTATTAGTAGGTAATTTATAGTATCTTTTAACACGACCAAGATTTTGGTCATATTTATTTGGTCATTAATTGGTTTTCTCGATAATTCATATAGTAATATATTTTGTTATATATTTTTCATTAATTGTGACAATTAATGAATAAACTAATGAAACATTTATGATGCAGGAGAATCCTGCTCACCATGACTGGGTGAAGTCTCTGCCAGTTTGGAAAGTTGATTTAGCATTTGGATTGTCTTTTATGTTTAACTTATTAGGACATGTGATAGGATTTTGTTTTGTTTTACTTTTAATTGTTGTGTTAGTCAAAAGTTATTGGTCAGTTAGGGTTGTTATTTGTCCGACAGTAACAAAGAACAATTTAATAATTGTTCTGTCAACTTAAAGAGGAAAAGACAAAATTGTCTAAATGAAGATCTTGTCGTATAAACCGAACTGAGAGCTAGAAGTTACACAACTATAATATTTCTGTTTAACTGAAATAAATTACAGTTTCCATTAACTGTAAGAAAAAGATGTATAAATGTAGCAATGCAAAATAGAGAAAGGGTTTAGCACTTTTAGAATCAAGAAATAAACAGAGATAGAGTGTTTTTTTAAACTGTCGATCTATGTCATTGCCTACATACTATGCTATTTTATTTTCATTCATTGAACTGTTAATACAATACTAGCAGACAAAAAACGACCATTGTAGGTCATGTTTCCTTTTGTCATCACCAAATAGAAAACACTGTCAAATACGCAATTACAACAATAACTAGAACGAAGAACAAGTGCGTCGAAATTGTAGCCAGAATAGTAAAGCACAGCGAGACCACCGAGGAGATAATATTGAAACAAAGTGCCAGAGGAAATAAAACATAACAAAGGTAATTTCAGAGAGATCAACAAAATTTTGTACATATTGTTGTTGTTCAAGTCACATACATATTACATTCGTTTATAAACCAAAATCAGTGCCAACATCCATTAAATGGACAAACCCTAGCCTAGGGTTTGATAATAGGGATCATCTTTAACCCAAAAGGGACAACCAACCAAAACAGAAATCGAAACTAGACTTAAGTTCGTCTTTGAAAGTGATTCAGACCGAATATGACTACAAGACAACATGTGACAAACCTTACAGAGACTCAAAGACCCTAACTGCAAATTGACAAACTTTAAGAGCCAAAGCCTACCAGCAGAGGGTTGCCACATTTGGAGACCAAACCATGAGAAATCTTTGTACCCAGGTCGAACCATAGACCTGCACAAACCAAAAAATGTTCAGTTAACACACCTGTACTGTGAGACTCGGACCTGACGCAGAATATGAGCAGAGGGAAAATATAACGAACCTAAGTGCAACTGGACCAAGGAACTTGCAGAACAAAGCCACCAACAAACTAAATAAGCCTAAGACAGAAGGAATAGAATTGGTCAGTGACTGTACTAGAGGAAGGTCAAACAAAATTAAGGGGGGAACTATTTACCTGATTTGTAGCCGTGGAAGACCATCATGCTGTCACTTGAGATCATTGGCACCATAAGTTAATCGATTTACACATCGTAGCAGAGACAGAGGACCATATCCACAACAACAAATGACAACGATTGACCAAGAGACTAGATTCTGAACCCAAATAGTAGAAGGATGACAAAACGAGACAAAGCACTCACTGTGTGAAAGGAATTCAAGCGAGCACACTTCTAGAGCCAAGATAGACTCGTTCCATAGGAAAAAAAACCATTGACAACCGTGCAAACAAGATTGGAAGGCCATACTGAGCAGAAAAACTAAAGATTGCCATACGTGTCGGAACGAAAACCACAAGTGTGACAAACAAACCCTTGCAGAGATTCACAATAGCGCGGAGACATTGCGAATGATCGGGAAGAAAAGGCGTTCTGGGCAAATACCAAATGGAGGGAATCAGACCCGAGAACTGTAGGTAGGCATTTAATAATGCATTAAATTACTCCTAGTTTCCAAACAAAATATATGTTATCCATATTGCATTATAACCGACAAAACAACAAACCAAACACACCATGTCATAAAGCCCGAAACAGGTGTGAATCCAAGGCTACGTGGAAGTGTGGCCTGTGTCACATAAGAGTGGGATCAGAGCAGTTGTTTATGTTAGTTAGAGGAATGGAGAGAGCAAATCGGGGTCATGGTAGAGGTGCTCGAAGGTTGGGAAAGGAAGGATTTGGAGAGGAAATTCGAATTCTTGCTGCCCGTTTGGAGGCAATAGAGGCAGGGAGAAGAAGAAACCCGGAAATAGGCAATGATAGCAAAGAGGAACCTGAAGTAGCAGCAGATGGACCAAAAAGCGAGATCCCAAAAGTGAGATTGTTGAAATCTGTTTTAGTGGCAAGTAGTAAACCCAAGCCATAACTCCCGACCTATGATGGCAGTTTGTCTATCGAGGTTTTATTGGATTGGATCAACGAGATAGATAAGTATTTCGAGTGCGAGGAAGTCAATAAATATCACAAAGTTAGGTTCGGTGCGATGAAATTGAAGGGACACATAGCCCTATGGTGGGATAGTGCCCAGAATGAGAGGAAAATATTGAACAAGTTGCCGATTAAAACCTGGTCAAGGATGGTGGCCAAGTTAAAGGGCAAATTTTTGCTGAAGGACTATCAAACTGCACTACATAGGCAGGTGTAGAATCTAAAACAAAAAGGATTGATGGTGAGGGAGTACACAGAGGAGTTCTATCGAGTGAATTTGTGAGCTAGATATATAGAGGATACTGCGAAATGAACAACCAGGTATGTTAATGGGTTAAGGTTAGATATTTTAGATGAAATTAGTATTTTGTCTTCGAAAAACACTAAGGAAGCATATCAGAGTGCGATGGAAGCTGAAGAGAAAATTACCAGAAGGCAGAATGCCCAGAGAGGACAAGAAGCCGACAGGGGAAAAGGCCAGTCATATGGTAGAGGTCAGAATGCTAGTAGCATTGAGGAAGGCAACAGTTCCAAAGCTTCCAGATTAGCAGACAAAGGTGATAGCGTGAGAGGTGGTAGGTCATCCCAACGAGGCAGAGGAAATGGCTAAGGTAGAGGGGTTGGTTATGAGTGTTACTGGTGTCATAAATGGGGACAGCGATCATTTGAGTGTCCAGAAGTAGATCAAGCAGGATAGCGGGGTGCATATGTGGCAGAACGAGAGGAAGCAGCAACACCTCCTCAACAAGCAGAAAATGCTCTAGAGATGGGGGAAGCTCTGGTGCTACACAAGGTGTTGTTAAAACAAGTCAAGGAGGTCACCGAATAGATGCAGTTGAAGGCTTTGTTTAGAACAATTTGTATGTCACGGGGTAAGTGTTGTAAGTTAATTATTGACAGTGGTAGTACTGATAATTTAGTGTCCAAAGAGATGGTAGAAAAATTGGAGTTGAAGTGCTTGAAACGTCCCAACTCTCACAGAGTTTCATGGCTACAAAAATGCCATCAGTTGCTGGTGGAGGAACAATGGGAGATGGAGTTTCAAATAGGCAGATATAAGGATAAAGTCGTTTGTGACATCATGACGATGGATGTATGTCACATAATGCTAGGAAGGCCTTGGAAATACAATAGGAAAGTGGTACACGATGGATTGACGAACTGTTATTAATTTGTTAAGGATGGAATCAAGAATATGCTTATGCCCATCAAGGAAGAAGGGGTAGCAGAGACAAGTGAACCAAGAACATTGTTGATTAGCGGAAAATAGTTTCTGAAACAAGTTGAGGACACTGAGATAGGTTACGCAGTTGTAAAGAAAGCAAGGATAGTGTTGTTGCATATAGAGGTATCAGAGTTACCTACAGAAATCTAGCAAATGTTGCAGGAATTTACGGATATTGTGATAGATGACTTGCCAGACAAATTACCCCCCAAAAGGAGGATAAGTCATCATATTGAATTCATACCCAGAGCCAGTTTGCCGAACAAAGCGGCATACTGAATGAGCCCCAAAGATAATGAAGATATTAGGAAGCAGGTGCAAGAACTGTTGGACAAGGGATTGATAAGGGAAAGCTTAAGCCCTTATGCATGTCCAACGGTTCTCGCTCCCAAGAAGGGAGGAGACTGGCAAATGTGCACCGACTCAAGGGCCATCAACAAAATCATTATCCGGTACAAGTTTCCACTGCTATGAGTGGATGATATGATGGATTGCTTAAGCGGGGTAGCATATTTCTCTAAGATAGACCTGAAGAGCGGGTACCATCAGATTTGGATACGAGAGGGGGACAAATGGAAGAAAACCTTCAAGATGAACTAGGGACTGTACGAATGGCTGGTCATGCCATTCCATTTGGGCTGAGCAATGCGCCCAGTACATTCATGAGGTTAATGAATGAGATGGTGAAGGAGTACATCAAGAAATTTGTGATAGTATACTTTGATGACATACTTATTTTTAGCAGGACAAGGGAAGAACACCTTCAACACGTATGAAAGGTGCTGGAAAAATTACAGCAGAATAAATTTCTAATAAATTTGAAGAAATGTACCTTTCTATAGAAGGAATTGATTTATTTGGATTTTGTGATAACAGAGAACGAACTGAAGATGGATCTGGAGAAGGTGGTAGTGATAGTGAATTGGCCATCTCCAAAAAAATTATTTGAGGTACGTAGATTTCACGGATTAGCGAGTTTTTATAGGAAATTCATAAAGAATTTTAGCAAAATTTGTGCACCTATGTTGGACACCATTAAAAGGGTGAGCCAGCCTTTTCGATGGACAGAGGCAACAGAGAGAAGTTTCCAGTTGTGAAAGAGAAATATCACTGAGAGGCCGATCTTGAGATTGCCAGATTTCAAGAAGTTATTTCAGGTTTGTTGTGATGCTAGCGAGATAGCAATTGGAGTTGTACTCAGCCAAGAGGATAAGCTCGTAGTGTTTTTCAGCGAGAGGCTAAATGAAAGTCGACATAAATATTCATCGTATGATAAGGAGTTCTATGCAAATATACAGGCATTAAAACACTAGAGGCATTATCTATTGGGAAATGAATTTGTGTTTTTCTCAGATAATTCTACGCTACAGTATGTAATGCAACAGCACAAGCTGAACCACAAACACGCCAAATGGGTGGAGTATTTGCAAAGTTTCAACTTTGTATTGAAGCATATTAGCGGGTAGGCCAACAAGGTGGTGGATGTGCTAAGTAGGAAAGCTCTACTTCTGCAGGAAAGACTATGCAGGTGTTGGGTTTTGAGCACTTATAAGACATACCAGACTGATACAAATTTTAAGGAGGCCTATGAGGCATGTTAGAATCCCTTAGTGAGAGATAACAATCCTTGGTTGGACTACAATCTACAGGAGAATTTGTTGTTTAAGGGAGGACAAATGTGCATACCTGACTGCTCGATGAGGGAGAATATTACTTGAGAGAAGCATAGTGGAGGTTTTGTTGGACATTTCGGCATGGAAAAGACACTTGAGCAGCTTAGTAATTTCTACATTTGGCCAAAGATGCGGAGGGATGTACAATGATTTGTGCCCAGATGCAAAGTGTGCCAGTTAGCAAAAGGTCACAGTCAAAACGCGGGACTGTATACACCGTTACCTGTTCCAGGCAGACCGTGGGACTCAGTCAGCTTGGACTTCATCTTAGGTCTACTTAATACATAGTGAAGTTACGACTTGGTAATGGTAGTAGTGGACAGATTCTAGAAAATGGCGCATTTTATTCCCTACAGAAAAACCAGTGATGCCACTCACATGGCCCACTTGTTTTTAATGAGATTGTCAAGTTACATGGATTGCCTAAATCTATCCTTTTAGACAGGGATGTGAATTTCATGGGACACTTTTGGCATACCTTGTGGAAGAAAATGGACACACAGCTAAGTTATAGTTTTGGTTATCACCCACAAACTGACGGGCAAACAGAGGTTGTAAACAGGAGTCTGGGAAACCTGCTACGAAGCTTGGTTGGAGAGAATTCGTAGATGTGGGATCTAGCACTTGCACAGGCAAAGTTTGCTTATAATGACTCGCCTAACCACAACACATGTTTCAGCCCATTTTAGATCTTGTATGGCATGCATCCTTGCAGAGTGCATGAACTTCGGGATCTTGGACTACAGGAAAGACGAAGCACAAATGGAGAAGATTTCGCTAACGTGATGAAAGATTTGCATGAACAAGTAAAAATTAAATTGCAGGACACTATCTTAAAGTATAAACAGCAAGTAGATTTGAAGAGAAGGGAAGTGCAGTTTAACGTGGGGGATGAAGTCCTCACGCATTTGCGCAAATAACGCTTCCTTAAGGGTACACACAATAAATTGGAGTATAAGAAGATAGGCTTCAGAAATTTTCGGCGAATGCCTACGAGATATAGTTGCCACCCGGAATAGGCATTTCACTTATCTTTAATGTAGCAGACCTGTTATCCTACACGGCTGACCCAGAAGAGAAGGAAGAAGATGGAACCACACGAACCACACGAAATACCCAGGATGGAGGAGAAGCTTGGTAGAGACAGATGCCTTACATTCAACCTCCCGAGATCGAGAGCATTCTCGACACTTAGGTGGCTAAACGAACTTGGTGGAAGGAGTATCTGCAATACCTGGTCAAGTGCAAGAACCGTCCTATTGAGGACAGTTCGTGGCTTGATGCCAGGCATATTGAACAGATAGGTTTTTGAGTTGAGAAGCTCATGGACCAGAGCCATCATTTCTTTTGCCCCAGAGCCTGATGTAAGAGCATCCAGCTCACCATGACAGGGTGAAGTCTCTGCCAGGTTGGAAAGTTGATTTAGCATTTGGATTGTCTTTTATGTTTAATTTATTAGGACATGCAATAGGATTTTGTTTTGTTTTACTTTTAATTGTTGTGTTAGTCAAAAGTTATTGGTCAGTTAGGGTTGTTATTTGTCCGACAGTA
The DNA here is from genome assembly GCA_000404065.3 of Pinus taeda. NCBI lineage: Eukaryota > Viridiplantae > Streptophyta > Pinopsida > Pinales > Pinaceae > Pinus > Pinus taeda. Next base: position 78,836 of record APFE031416043.1, on the reverse strand, counting down.
ACAAACGATAGTTTAATAATTGTTTTATCAACTTAAAAAGGAAAAGACAAAATTTTCTAAATGAAGATCTTGTCATATAAACCGAACTGGGAGCTAGAAGTTACACAACTATAATCTTTCTGTTTAACTAAAAGCAATTACAGTTTGCATTAACTATAAACAAACGATGTATAAATGTAGCAATGTAAAATAGAGAAAGGGTTCAACACTTTGACAATCAAGAAATAAACAGAGACAGAACGTTTTTCTAAATTGTGCATTTGTGTCATTGCCTACATACTGTACTATTTTATTTTCATTCATAGAACTATTAATATAATGCTAGCAGACAGAAAATGACCACTGTAGGTCGTGCTTCCTTTTGTCCTCATCGAATAGAAAAAATTGTCGAATACGCAAATACAACCATAACCAGAATGAAGAACAAGCAAGTCAAAATCGCAGCCAGAACAGTAAAGCACAGTGAGACCACCGAGGAGATAATATCGAAATACAGTGCCGGAGGAAACAAAACATAACAAAGGTAATTTCGAACAAACCCTTTATATTTTCATAAGCAAACAGATATCAACAAAATTGTGTTCATATTGTTGTTGTTCAAGTCACATACATATTACATTCGCTTATAAACCAAAATCAGTGCCAACGTCCACTATATGGACAAACCCTAGCCTAGGGTTTGATAAGAGGGATCATCTTTAACCCAAAAGGGACAGCCAACCAAAACAAAAATTGAAACCAGACTTAAGCTTCATCTTTGAGAGCGACTCAAACGAAATACGACTACAAGATGGCAAGTGAAAACCCCTACAGAGACTCAAAGACCCTAACTACAAATTGATGGACTTTAAGAGCCAGAGCCTACCGGCAGAGGGTTGCCACAGTTGGAGACCGAACCGTGAGAAATTCCCGTACCCAGGTCAAACCATAGACCTGCACAAACCAAACAAATTTCAGTTAGCACACTTGTACAGTGAGACCTGAAACCGAAGCAGAATATGAGTAGAGGGAAAATATAACAAACCTGAGTGCCACTAGACCAAGGAACTTGAGGAACAGAGCCACCGACAAACCGAATAAGCCTGAGACAAAAGGAATAGGCTTGGTCAGTGACTGTACCGGAGGAAGGTCAAACTAAATCAAAGAGGGAACTATTTACCTGGTTTGTAACCACGGAAGACCATCATGTTGTCACGTGAGATCATTGGCACCAGAAATTAACCGATTTACACATCGTAGCAGAGACAGAAGACCATATCCACAACAACAAACGACAACCATTGGCCGAGAGATCAGATTCCGAAACCAAATAGCAGAAGGACTAAAAAATGAGACAAAGTACTCACTCTGTGAAAGGAATTCGAGCAAGCACATCTGCAGAGCCAAGACAGACTCGTTCCTTATATCCAGACCAATTGTAGTTACAAGGACCATTTTTCTCCACCAAACCCCCCCACACGTCCACCATTACGCCTTTCACTCCTGCGCTTTTCAACGCCATAAGGCTAGCGTTCATGGCGCATTTTTGTTTCAAGGTTCCATTGGCATTCACCGTATCGAGAGGCAGCATCACAAAAACCGGCACTCCTTTCGAACCCAGTACTTTACTAGTCGCAGGGTTTTCGTGCATCAACACTTCATCGACAACATGGGATTGCACATTGTAGGCTTCACACAACACCCTTAGGCGCCGTGAAAATCTCAATGGCGATTTCAGATAATTCACTCTACAAACTTCTTTGCTATAGTTTCTTGGGGATATCTTCAGGCAGCATAGTTGATCTGCAGTAAAGTGCTCAGACCGACCAACGATGGTATTGCAAGAATTGGAAGAACACACAAAAGTCATACTCGACATTTTGAACAGAGGTCTGAGCCGTTTAAGAGAGAGAATTCTCGGATATTCTCAAAACTTATTTTCCTTAAGGATGCTGAAGTGAAGTTGTGACTTGCAGCTTGCTTGAGGTGCAGTGATATAGAAGGCAAGCTGCATCTACTGAGCTTGCATAGCAGCTCAGCATGAGGAAAAGCCAAGAGTGTGGGCTCCCATCTAAATCTGTAAATGCCAATGTAGACATTAAAGCGAGCGAAAGTCCAAGGGTGTGGACTCCCAACCGAATCTGTAAACGCCAAAATTGTACACTGAAGCGATGACAATGGCATGAAACGGATAATGTGATCAAATTCAAGCCACGGAAAATCAAGATGGTGGGCACAAAAATTCGAAAAAGTGCACCGACGCCATCGCAATTTGAAGAAAGGTCGGAGTTATATACTCTGATCAAAATGTTGTCTCAAATTTGGAAAAAGTGTAAGGGGCCCACGTGAAAATTACCACACCCACTATTCTACCAATCAAATTTATATCCACGCAAATGTGGGAAAAATGGAAGACGATGTCCATGTGCCTTTGAAATTAGGACAGCCACCAAAATATCCAACATGTTCTCCCAAACTTCATGTATTTTCTGGGTAGCAACCAATCCACGCAGTCCCTAAAGGATCACTGATTTCGTCATACTTTTTGAAGTATTGTGTGCCTGTGTGGTCGGATTCAGTCATCCATTATCGTAAGGTACTGTGGTGCCGTCCTCGGTTTCAATTAACATTTTTAATCATAACCTATATATTTTTAAAATATAGGTTTAGGTTGGGAGGTTGAATGGTCTTTGGGATAATTGGCTTTCATTTAGTGGTTATTAATTATAATTATATTAAAAATATTTTTTAGGTTTTTAAATCATTTAGTATGGTTTATTGTAAAGATAAGATGAAGAATCAGGTTATGATAGCGGATTAATCCCAATTTCCGAAAAAATGTAAAGATCCCACGTAAAAATCACCACACCCAGTATTCCACAAATCAAATTTATATCCACGCAAATTTGGGAAAAATGTAAAGCAAAAGCGCTAACTCTTGTTTAAGTGCCATTGAAATTACTACAACCACCAAAACATCCAACTTATTCTCCCAAACTTTATGTATTTTCCGTGTAGCAACCCATCCACACAATCTGTCAAGAATCACTGATTTTGTGATACTTTTTGAAGTATTGTGCCTGTGAGGTCGGATTCAGTCATCCATTATCGCAAGGTATTGTGGTGCCGTCCTCGGTTTCAATCATTTGTTTAATCATAACCTTTATATTTTTAAAATATAGGTTTTTTTAATCATAACCTTTATATTTTTAAAATATAGGTTTACGTGAGGAGGTTGAATGGTTTTGGGATAATTCGTTTTTATTTAGTGGTTATTAATTTAAGAAATATTTGTTAGATTTTTAAAATCAATTAGTATGGTTTATTGTCAAGACAAGATGAAGAATCATTATGACACTGGGTTAAATATAAAAACAAATCATTCCAACCGCTTTAAAGAAATGACTACTTTTGATTAGATCAAAAAACATATGAAGTATTATTTTTTTTCATAATTTAAATAATTAAGTCAAATATATAAATAAATATTAATATTATTTTTTACATAAATTTGAAATTACTTATGATTGGACTAAGAAAAATAAGTTTTTGAAAGATCCCATTGATCGTATCTAAGGGTGCATCTCCCTTTCATCAAGGGACCACCGGGACCATTGTGAGAAACCTGAGTAAGTATATTGTGAAGTTCCTTAAAATGCTAAATACCTAGTGGAGTCCAAGGATATGAAAGGTGTTTATGTTATGCCTTGTTCTTCTGCAACCTCATACATTGTTGAAACTAGTTGATCTATAAATCAGAGGATTAAGAAGTAGGAAACCCACATCAAGTATTGGAGGACCGGATGAACACGCCAGAGGATTAAGAAGTAGGAAACCCACATCAAGTATTGGAGGACCAGATGAACACGCTGAGAAGACAAAGCATCATATATGTATATCATATATGCATTGAAGAGGCTCATGTTATTGCAAAGATTTCTCATTTTTATCACCCTAAATTTAGGGAAGCCATTGAAATTGAAAGGAGAGTGAGTAATCTAAGCAATTGTTAGATCAATGTTCTTTCATCTTAGTTTTATTTCCTTCTTGGTTTAGTGGTTGCGTAGATTTCTTTGATTTTCCCTTTTTATTTCCTTGATTTTGAGATATTCTGATTTCTAAGGTTTATTGATTCCTCTTTGTTTCCTTTTGTTGGTTTATTTTATCTCTTTAGCTGACTCCCCTTTATATATATATAACCTTTGAATTTGGTATTTTATAACTGATTTTAAGAATAATATATCTTATTATTTTAATAATGCATCCTAAACCTCATTTTATGAAGTGGATAATAATATCTCATCTATATATATAATAATTGAGAAAAATATTTTTCTCCTTATTTTTGGTCCAATAAAAAGTAATTTCAAATTTATGTGAAAATGATATTAATATTTATCTATATATATTTGACATATTTCACTTCATTATTTAAATTATGAAGAAAATTAATCTTTCACTTATTTTTTGAGCGAGTTAAAAGTAGTTATTTCTTTATAATTCTTGGAATAAGTTGTCTATCTATTTAACCCCTTGCCATAATGTGATACTTCATATTATCGTCAGGATGAACCATTGTCCTTAGGATGAAACTATATATAGATCACAGAAACTTAAACTCATCAATATATATTGTATTAATTCTTTCTTGTAAAAATTTAAATCAATTAAATTGATCATTATTATAATATTAAATTTAAATTATCTTTATTTTATAGTTATAAATGAAAGATGACAACTTCTTCTTGTTATCTTATCAATAAATGAAATTTCAAATATTAACTATCTTGTATTTCTAAATTTATTTTTATCTTTTCACATTTACCTAATACAAATAGGAAATTACTTTGCACATTATCAAATAAGTGTTGTAAGGGAAGTGTAATCCATGTCATTCAAGGTAGAAATTATGCTTTGGAAAAAATTGCATAAGAAAATATTATCTACATTGCTCAATGTTAAATTAATAATGTTCAATAGAAAATTTGAATTCTATAGTCTAGATTTGGACTAATAAATTGAGATGTGAAGTGGATAAATTAATTTCTTGCTCAACACAACGAATTGAATTCTTTGAATAATTTCTTTTGTGCACTAACCACTAGTAAGGCTACACATTTACAATTTTACTCCTACATAAGTGCTAAGGAAAATATAAATAATGACCCCAAAAAATCTTGGTAAATATATTTATTTACATTTTATTCCTATCTATTTTTTATGAAAACACTTAATTAAATTACCTTGGTAAGTAATTAGCAGTAAATATATTATTTACTTGATTATGAGATATTTTTAACTATTTTATTTTTGAATAACTTCCTAAATTTAAGAATAAAAAAATAACTACACAAATATCTAAAAATCAAACATAAATATTACAATGATATCCATGAATTATAGCATAAAATATTCAGATAATTATCTATATAACATTATTATAATATCAAAACCTGAAATAAGATTTTGAAACTAAAATTCAACTAAATATTTAAAAAATTATTTTTAAATAACATGAAAAGAATATTTAATTTTCAAAATTAGATATAATAATCAATGGAAAAAAAAAACTGATTAATAAGAAAAAAACAAAAACAAAAATCATAGATTCGTAAAACAAATAGTTCGCAAATAGTTCGCTCGATCTTATGAAATTGATTAAATGAATCTTAACATTTTCCCGTGATCTAGGGTCAAAAAGTGTTTCATTTATGGTTGTGCCTTACATTTTTGTGCTTGTAATAAGCTTTTGATAGTTTTATTTATTTATAGTTAAAATTTTAAATTTTAATGATTTAGATATTGAATCATAAATATTTATTATATTTTATATTTTTTAAATGATTAAGGTTTTAGCTTTATATGGATTATTAAAGATAAAGGATAAAATTTTTTGTAAAATAAGTATAATATTACAAATATTATTATTTTAAAATTTAGACAGAAATTATGGGATGATAAAAAATTGGGAAAAAATAAACTTAAGATTTTATATAGAAGTGATGAATTCCAATATATAAAATAAAAAATGTTTTTTTGTTTTGACTAATTTCAAGAAGAAAATAAACATTGCTAAAATAAAAACAAATTCTCATGAATTTTATAGTGAAATTGTATATTAATTCCAAAATACTATAAAATAAAAATGTATATCACTAATAAAATGCTTAAATAATTTATCACATTTTTAAGACCTAAATCATAAATTTTATAGCGAAATTGTGAATTAATCTCAAAATACTATAAAATGAAAATATATATCACTAACACAATACTTCAATAATTTATCACATTTTTAAAGTGTAATAAATCATATTAACCTAATAAATCCTAATCATCATAAAAACATCAATTTTGTATATAATTTATCCAACTTTAAAGATTTATGAGATAATATGAAACTTTTAAAATTTATAAAATAATATGAAAAATAATATAAATTAGATATTTATCTTAAAAACACGTTTAATTTTTAAACCCTTAATTAAAGATCATAGTATAAAATTATTTATAAAAATAAAAAAAAGAGTGACCACTCATGAATTTGAATGGCTGGCACTTAGTGTGTGAAGATATGAAGATTTTAGGATGAATGGATGGAGGACCTTACCATCCATAGTTTGTAGTAACAGTAAAAGTATGCAGAGATAAGAACAAGTGACAACATGAGCATATTAGAAAAAGTGATTAGGATAATGTTTGGTTATTAAAAGGACCACATTTGGATATATGATTTTCATTATGAAAGGCCCATGGAAAGCTACATGTTTTTTTATAACTGGCCTTCAAAGAATAGTTTTCAATTTCAATGCTTCATATTTGAAAACCCTTTCTTTCGCGTTAGTGGAATGAGGTCATTTTTATAATAGTTTCCTTTGAATGGTTAAACGACGTTATATTCATGATAACTCCTTTTCTAAGGAGCTAGGAGAATTAAAATACGGAAATTTCGAAAAACGTGATGCCAAAATTGGTATAAAATAACTAAAGTACCATAAAATTCATTTAGCAAGCATGTGAAAAGCATGTGAGTCATTGTACGAAGGAAATTCATGCCCGTCTGAATGAGGAAAGGAAATGTTGGCAACAATAAAAATGTCTTTAAATACTTCAATTATTATTATAAGTTGGTATTAGTTGTACCTCCACTTTTTTATAAGAAATGTTAGGAAGTCGTAAATACTTCAATTATTATTATAAGTTGGTATTTGTTGTACCTCCAATTTTTTATAGGAAATGTTTGGAAGCCCTATCTACTAATGAGTAGTAGTAAGGATAGGTGTAGTAGTAATTTTGGATTAAAAAAAATCATATTGTTAAATATAGATGGATTATAATTCTAGATTTACTATATCAAGAAACAAAGAAATATATTAAAGTTTTGGAGTAATTTTATTTTATTTTTTTTTTTTTTTTTTATATTTAGAAATGTTTCATTAATTTCATTATTTTCGATGAAAAAATCAAATAAATTTATTTGAAGGACTTATTGTACTGATAGTTCTTAGTTTTGATATGTGAGGTTTAAAATTTTTTAACCTTTTTCTTTGGGAAAAATCACAATTTTCTATTCTTTGAGAAAATTACATGTTGTAGATGCATGGATGGCACATGCTATAAGTTGGGCTTAGCCATCAAAAATATGTTTGTACAAAAATTACCCATACAGGGTATACGATGACTATTCATGTAAATGATATCTACATAATATATAAACCAGAAGCTAATAAAATGTGTTGATATATACTACAAAATTACATCCTATCGACCCGCTGACATAACTAATCTATGTAAGGCCGATGATAGTATTGAAAATGTTTGGCTCCCTGCTGCTCCTTTATAAGCCAAATCCCCTTGAGCTAGAGCATGGCCACCTTGGATAGCTGGTCGGCAGCTTGATTTCCCTCCCTGTAAATATGTTGACAAGAAATATATTCAAATTGTGATTTTAATAACAAAACTTCATCCAAAATATTTCAGAGTGAGTGCATATGACATGCAGATGTGTTGTTGAACCAGTTAATGATGAGTTTTGAGTCCCCAAATATTTGTAAATGTCTGCAATCATGTGTAAGTGCAAAGTGGAGCAATTGTCTAAGGGAGATCAGTTCAGAAAAGTTATTAGTGTCAATCCCCAAACCCATTTGGATGCGAAAAACATGATTTTCATATTGGTGCAATAGAATACCCCCCCACACCCTTGTTCTTGTGCAACACCATCAAAATATGCCCATGAAATATTGCGGTTAATGAGTTCCGTAGTCACAACTCCTACAGATGGTGTGGAGTCATTGTCTGGAATTTCATGATAAGCATTGATGATTCAGGAAATGGAAAATGGCTAGTGGACAAGTCTGTCTCTGAAGATGATTCCATTCCTATTCAGCCAAACGCTCTAGCAGATGATCAAGGGGAGACAATGATGTTTCTAGTTCGTGGTCCCCTCCCTCGAGTGATTCCAAGCCTCCATAGTGGTATTTTCGAGCCATCTGATAGTAATGGATAAAGAAGTATGAAACTATGACCATATATCGATCACATTGGGGCAATGGATAAAGCGATGGCCATTTGTTTCCTCAGCTTGAAGACATAACACGCATCAGGAGGGGCCATGAAAGGATATTTTCATCAGGTTTCTTTGAGTAGGTGTTTCGTTCCTTAAGATATTCCACATTAACAGTCTTGTGCGAGGAGGAGCTTGAAGCTTCCATAATGTCCTCCACTAATCTATAAGCATAGGTGGCATGCGGATGACATAAATGATGGGATATCCTTCTTTGGGTGTGTATGCACCATGTCGATCATGTACCCAAATGAGTTCGTAATTACTCTCCTTGATGCTAACATGGGATTCTATTAGTGGGGTTATATAATATTCCCATCCTTGGTGCCATTGTTCAGGGATGTCTAATAACTTAGCTGATTGATTGAGAAAATATGGTAGTGTTCTCCATATCAGCAATATTAGCAAGCCTGTGTATTTCACTGTGATTAAGGAAAAGAATAAGGTCGGGGGGAAGGCGGTACATGTTACCACTACCTTTCTAGGGATCCATGCCTATATGCACTGAATGCCCATATCTAATGCGCCATACAAGACTATTCCTAATGGTGGGCAATGAACGTAGGATAGCTCGCCAAATCGAAGAAATACTTGTTCTTTGCTATGAAGGGAGCTGAATCCAGTCCATAATATGTAGGGGCCATATGTATTTGTAGTGCACCAGTTGGGTTCATAGACTGTGTGAGGTAAGGATAAGCCATCCCATCTTGGAAGCTAGTGCATGAGTGAACGACGGAAGGCCTTTTAAACCCCAACCACCCCACTTCTTTGGGAGTGCAATGGGGCTCCATCCCACCCAAGAAAAATGTTTACCTTCCTTGTGTCCATTCCAAAGGAATCTGCAGCAATTTTTTTGTATCTATGAAAGAATTCCTTTGGGGATCCAAGCCAAAGACATCCAATACACCAGAGTTGCCTCTAGGACCAATTTGATGAGGACTAATTAACATGCTCTTGATAAGAACCTATGATTCCAGTGATGTAATCTCTTTTCAACGTTGGCCACAAACCAAATCCAATCCACGATTTTGTAATAGTGGGGTTTGATTTGAAAACCAAGATATTTGAGCCCATCTTCAAGTTGTAGTCTTTGGAATGGAAATTTTTGTGTAGCAATCTGCATTTCATATGGAGAACAAGATGAGAAGGTAATAGTGGATTTCATCTGGTTTGATTCCATACCTATAACAGCTGAAAAGGGCATCAAAATATCATGGAAAACAAAGGGATCCCGAATACTACCATTGAGAAGAATGAGCACATCACCAACAAATACGAGATGGGTAATAGTACATTGATCAATTATCTTGAGACCTTCTAATCGCCCCTCCCTTTTGGCCTCTAATATTAGTCGACTTAGTACTTCCATTACTAGGAGAAAAAGGAGAGGGGATAAAGGGCACCCTTGTATGAGTCCACGCTTAACATGAAAAAATTTCGAGGCTGAACCATTCATGAGTACAATGAAGGATACAGTGGTAATGTAGCACATGATCTAGTTAATGAAGGATAAGGGGAAGCCTAAATGAATGAGGAGCATTCTTATGTATAGCTAGCTGACCCGATCAAAAGCCTTGGATAGATCAATCTTGAGGATGGCTCCTTTAATCTAATTCATCTTAATTGAGTGGAGGGCCTCTTGAGCAGTTCCAAAAACTTCATGGATTTGACGATTATGCAAGAATGCAAATTTCTCACACACGATGTGATTAGATAAAATGGGCTTAAGATGATTGGCAATAATCTTAGCAATAATATTGTAGAGGAAATTGCAGAGGGAAATAGGTATAAAATCATTGGAAGTGTAGGGGAGTCCACTTTAGGAATGAGTGCAATGAAAGTGGAGTTGATTGCCTCATACATGCATCCAAATTACCTTCATTCCTCCACAACTTTGAGGAGATCCTGTCCGATGGTGTCAAAGAAGGCAGTATAAAATTCAACAGACCACCCATCCGAACCCGGGATCATATCTTTTTTGAACCATTTAAGTGTTCTCTCTAGTTCCCCCGTATTGACAGGTTTGATAAGTTCTTTAAAATCCTCTTGGTCAACATAGCGAGGGAAAAGCCTAACAATTTGAACAATTTCTACAATAGAAACACCAGGGGGGCCCTTGAACAACTATTGGAAATGTGAATTGCCTAAGTGAGCCAGACAATGAAAGGAGGAAGCAAATTATCCCTCTTGAGTGGGAATTTTCCTAATGGTGTTGATGGCCCTTCTCCCCTTCGCATAATTATGAAAAAATTTGGTATTATCATCACCCGCCTTTAACTATATAGCCCGACTCCTAGGGTGCCAAGTTTACTCACGATCTTTGAGAATCTTGGATCTTTGAGTCTCAAGGTCACTGAGATTAGTTTTAGCTTCTTCAGATGTGAATCCTCTGCCTTGCACATCTAGTAGTTCAACCAACATATCTTCAATGTTCCTAAGGGTCTAATTATCCCGATCTCTCTTATCCTTGACCCATTTAATAAATAAACTCTTTATCTCGAGAAGGTTATGGCAGAGCCCTTCTGATATGGATCTCTTCTGTGGAAGAGGGTGTGCTTACCAATAATCAATAACCATTTTGGTGTATTCAGGGTGCCTCAGCCAAGTAGAGTTAAATTTAAAAGGGGCCCTAGGCTTCGGAAAGGGACCAAACAGTTCAAGGTAGATAAGAGAGTGATCAGAGATTCCACCAGATCCCACCCATTGTCGATAGTTTTTCATAGCACGAACCAGATGTTCCATGATTAGAAATTGATCAAATCTCCTAGCTAGGGTAGTGGCTCCCGTTCTTCTATTGCGCCAAGTGAGTTGTAACTTGTTCATGGGGATATCAATCAATTGGTACTGCTCTAGAAGTTGGGCCATGATGTCTGATAGGGTGCCTAGATGTGCATTGCTTCCCCAAGATTCCCCAAATACGATAGAAAAATTCAAGTCCCCACCTAGGATGAGGTTGTCTGTATTGACTAGTGATAAATTAAGAAGATGATTCTAGAATTCAGCTTTGTTGAGATAAGGAGCATATACATTGATGATTACAAAATACATCCCTAATTCTAAGGAGTAAATATCCATGACAATAAAACTAGTTCCCCTCCAAGTAGAAATAATATTAATAGAGCGAGGATTGATACCCATTGCAATGGCTGCAAATCTTTTAATAACATCATGTGCATGGATGATCCAACTCAGCTTCAAAAATTGCATAACAAAGATAATCTGGTTAGCCCTATCAATGGTTTCTTGCAGGTATATGATGTCGATGGGCTCAGAGTCCAATAATATTCTGAGGGCTAACCAACCCTCTACAATTAAAGGAGAGCCATTTCATGATTGAGAATGGGGGAGGGTGTTCAATGCTCTAAGAACCCTTTGAGTGTATATTTTTGGCCAATAGCCACATCCACCCCTGCCTGGATGATATCTTTGGAGATATAGGAATGCCTACCATTGGAGATTTTAGTGGAATTGGGTGGTGAGATCAACCCGATCCCAACTTGTTCATGGGGGTGAGGCACCCAAGAGTGGAAGTTGTATGAGTGAGAGTTTCTGGAGGTGGCCAAGGGTTCCCGAATAGGAAGAGAATCTAAACTAGGGATAGAGGGTAGAGTGGTGGAGATTGATGGAGTGTGGAGTTCCACAGGGAAGGAAATGTGGGATAATGAAATACATGGGATGGATGCATATGCAACAAGAAAGTGATGTATAGAACAAGATGAAATAAAATAAGGCACGGAGAAAATGGGAGGAGGAGTACCTGATGAATGAGCGGCTATTGTAACAACCCGGGATCTCATCATAGGTGGGGAGGGAGACCTGTGAGAGGTTGTCTTTAGTACCCGTGGCTGACAAGTGTGACCTTCAGTAGATGGAGCCGCATCAGCCGAAGCTTTGGAGGGAGTAACATCAGAGGTAACCAGTGGGCATTATTTATAAATATTACTAACCTTGTGACACCTTCTACATTTGGAAGACATTCCTTCATAGTCTAGAAGTTGGATGCGGGTGAATCTTCTCCAATGCAATGTAATATGATCCTCCAATCCCTCTCTGGTATCCAAATACACCAGTATATGAGCCATGGATTTGTTGCCAAATGTTACATAAGACTTGTCATAGTTAAGGAATGTACCAAGAGCATTCCCAATGTGAGCAAAAATGTCCACCGGCTAAAAATGAAGGGGGAGACCATGTAGCCTAACCCAAAGTTGTACTACACCCATCTATTCTCGCTCAGGGTCGAATAATGGGCTCCGTCACTTGAGTAGTATAGGGGCCATATCAATGTGCCAATAGTGCGAAAGGACCCAAATGGTGTAACCCTCGCTCTGAAATCTTAGTGCAAACCAACCCCATGCCATAGTGGTTATAATCAATAGTTCTGTTGGAATATGCCCCCATATTTGCATGACCCAAAGGCATAAACGAGAAGTAGAGTACGCTCTCCCTTGGACTCTTCCAACCAAGACCTTATTAGTAGTGTCCATAACCTCCCCCATTTGCACACCTTCACCAAAATAAAGGTTCAGATTCTTACCAAAGGCTTTGACATACTTCAACTTATTATCTTTGCCTGAATGTGGAGCAGTTGGGTGATCCTAGAGAGGGTTCCATGTGCCCCGAGTGCCTTATTGAGATTGAGATGTGCCGGTTTGGTGACTCACTGCTGGGATGTCAAAAGAACCGGATGACGAGGTACAAAGTCCATGACTGGTCGAGGAGTGCGGGATATGTGGAGGATCAGATGAGAGTGGAATGAAATCAAGAGTAGAGGCCAACCCTACCACTATAGGGATAGCAGAGAAGGGTGTCAGATGAGAAAATTCTGGCGGCATAGAATAAAATGAAGGGGATGGAGGAATGTAAGTAGTGAGAAGATGGAGGGTATCCAGAGAGAGGGGAGGGTAGTCAAGACTCGGTGAAGCAATAGAGAGATTGACGAATGAGATGTTGTGAGCAGAAGGTCTGGGATCGGAACGGGCGAATGACAAACCCGACTGCAATGGAAATGTCATTCCTAGACGCCTAGAAACTAGAAACTCCAGCGAATTTCTAGGGATTGTCCAAATGGACTCATAGGGGTCAGCATCTGTGGTATAGTTGACCATCTCTTCATTCATATCCAACATACTACAGTCAAACTCGGAGCCAGTGGGAGACGGGTAGCAGAGCTAGGTGACAGCAAAATGGGGATGGATGCCCAGTAGACCGTGATGGTGAGGATGCCGATGCAGCAGAGGGAGGCGGTGTGGTGAGAGTGTCTGTAATACCATTGTTGTACAATCCCTAACCTTGCTCCTTCAGGGTTTCAAACCAGCACATCATCCTTCTCCCTTCTCATTCACAATATGTCTTCGTGTGGAGTTCAGGTATATCTTAAAACTTTTTAGGTTATCTCTATATATAAAACAATATTTTTGTGGGGTCAAAATATTTTAAGTATAACTTGTAACAATTTGTCACTATTCTATACACAAACATTTTCAACGATGTAAAAATCACATTAGTTATAGCTCCTATGGTATGTTGGGTGCCACATTAGGTCCCATCACCCACACATGTCTGGCTAGCCATATGCAGGCTTCGAAGAATATTCTAGAATAACCAAAACCATATCACTAGTTGATGGTTGAGGATGCAAAATCCCTTACTCTAGATGCCAATCTAGCTATGTTAAATATTATACTAATTGGAAGAGACAAGATCCATTTGTTTAGTAGTGTACTTGTTCCATATTTGAGCATACCACCTATGTGTGGGATTTGAGAGTATAGAAAAGGTGGACAAAATTCTATAACAACCATTTAGACCATATTATCAAAGACAACTCCATATTGAGAGTCTCTTTCTCTATATTTTCATTTCCATAACAAAAGAAAATATAGGAAAGCATATGACTCACCTTCTATTAAGGTTATCTTTTGTATTAGGTTGTTGAGGACAATTTTTTTCTTCATTTGTGTGAATCTTTTGTTCTTTTTCTCATTTCTTTCATTGTTTTTTATTTTAGTTATTTCATAAGTTCAATTGATTAACTAGTAATGTTTAATATGGAAACTATGGAAAAAAATTGCACAATCTAAGATTTCAAAATATTATAAGATCTATGGTAATGAACTATTCTATTGGAATAAAGTTTTTATGTAATTCACACTTTCAGAGACCTTATCTTTCTAGTGTCAATTATCTATGAATGAAATTTATTCCTCTTCATGCATGATATGTCTAGAATTAAGATGGATGTATTCTATTATGTTTTTTAAGGTAATTCCAATAAAACATGTATTGGGGTTGATGCAATGATCTTGGTTGTAGGGAATAATTCCCAATGAATAGAGTTAGGTCATTGATAAAGAGGATAGAAGCAACACTTCTCAACTTTGTGGACTAACTTATTATGACCAAGATAAAAGAAATGAAGAAGGAAAGTACCCATGAGTAGTCAATTATCCACTCATGTTATCTATCACAATTTGTCTAGAAAAAGTCTAGAATGCTCCAATATTATCCTAGAAGTTGCACACAAAATGAAAAACAACTTCCTCAAACCATCTAAAGCATTACATCAATGCCAATATGACAAGAAATTGTAAATCATTGAGCTTAACTCTCATATGGTTATTTATTCTTATTGAAATCATAAAATTAGCAATCAAGAATCAAATAAATTGCACCATAATTGAGGATGGGGGAAGTGAGGGATGGGAGGTGCGGAGAAGAGAGATATTCATATATTATAATCAAAATTGTGAAAAGTAGTTCCAAGGATGTACCTAATCTACTATCAACATCATCATTGTTGAAGTCTAGATTCTTCCACCATGAACAATTTATTTTTTCTACTCCACTTTACCACTCCTTATCATGCATTAATGGGAAAACCAATAATGATTTAGGTCCAAATTCGCAAGAATATAATCTCTCATACAAATAGGGGTTTCTATAAAAGAGGCTAGTCATAAAAATACAAGGTAAAATATCTCAAGAAAATGCTCTAGCATGAGGGTGATAGAAAGATAAGTGAAATTTCCTTTTTCCAACATTTAACTCAAACTTACATCATTAAAAGTTGGTTAATTTAATTGGTAACAAGAACTAGGGTTGCATATGTGGAGGAATGTCATTAACCCAAGTCAGGAGTATGCAATTAGTACATGTTTATTACGTTTTTCCTTTTGAATATGTAACTATGCATTTCCTTAAATAACAACATGGGAACCTACATGTTGTTTGAAAGAAATGTGTATGTGTGAGTAGAAAATGCAAATTATTTCATGTGGAGAAAATGTAAACCATAGAGGGTATTGTAGCCAAAGATGGCATTGTAGGTCAATGATGACCAAATAATTCTATATAACTTATGGTTCTTACACTCGCAATAAACTGCTTAAAAAAAGTTAATTTGAATCCTACTCACTTCAAACCTTCGTTATCATTTATAAATTAAATAATAGACACTTTAATAATTGTAATTTTGGATGTCCAAAGTTTATCAATGTTATATATTGAATGCCAATTCCATGGAATTGAATTCTATTGGGTTATCCAATGTTTATATCTTTAAATTAATAGTCACAATAACTAGAGATTTGGCTTAAAGGGAAAAAACGATTTAAAAGAATTATATAAGGCTTGTCATTCTAGAAAAAACACGTGGTTTTTTATAGTAATTAGCATATCTAATGTTGTGAACCATGGGTTGGTATAAATCGATATGAAGTACATCCATGTTCTAATATGAACATTCTAAACGTAAACATAGAAATAAATAATATTTTTGACTAGATGCCGGGAACATTCTTCAACAACTATAATATTTCATATTGGAAATATTGGGATTGATATTATGGTTCAAATACAATAATGAGAGATGTCATCCCATATCCCTAAATAAATTTTCATTTACATTAAATTTCTTTGAAAATATATAGACAAATAAGCATTGGAATTGCATATATTTTATTTACTTAATATTTTACAAAAAAATATAAAATACCACATTTCATCTTTACATTGAGTATAAAGTGTAACATACCTTGACTACTACTAGCTCATTCCTACCTCTCTTGATGACCTAGGAGGATGTCTAAAGACCCAATTTCTAGTGCTCCTGGATCTCAACAAGAATGATACGAGGTTGTAGTGTTCATCATTACGAACTTGGCAGCGCAAACAACACCTCGTTCAAAATCTGTATTACCGACATATTATCATCAGATGTTTGCAAGTTACAAAAGGAAGTGGGACCCACTAGGTGTATGTCGAAATTGATTGGTAAATTGGCCAATGACATGTGGCACTCCAACATTGGCCTCCTAACTCAAGCAAAAGAAAAATATATATATTAAAAAATACTCATATAATCTTAAAAAAGAATAAAACTCAAAACCATATAAAACAAATAAAGTGAATGCTAAAATGTGATACAAAGTTTGAGTATGTGCTATGTATTAACATAAATACAAATAGAAATGTAGCTCCATGGGGATTACAATCCACAATCCCAGAAGGATCACTGGTCTAACAACAATGCACTAGCTAGTACACCAACAGAGTAACCTTTGATATGTATGCCCACCTTAATATATTTAAAATTTTCTATGCTCATTCGGAGGCCAGCAAAGACCAAGGAAGGATAGAGGAACGACAACAGAGGTTGATGGAACTAAGCCGAGGGAGTTTTGTGTAGGCTCATTTTTTTAGGCAGAATATTCTATCAAATATTTCACAAAATATTCTCGGGTTAATATTATAGATTCTAAAGAATATTCTTAAAGTGAAATCTCAAGGAATCTAAAAGATTCCCTAGGGACCATATTTTAACAATGTGAGAAGGGTTCCAAGTTTATACTCACTTGAAACATTTTTTCACAAGCGTCGCAATGGCCCAGTCCATTTATTCATTTGAGTAGCTACTTTTTTGTCTAGCCTCAAAAGAGAATGTTGTGAGGAACCTAAGATATTTCCAGGGAGCCCGGACTTGACCATAATAGAAGGGTTGGTGTTTATGCCAAATTTCATAAATTTTCTCCAAGAAACTGATGGTGCAGATGGTTTTCTTATCTAAGCATCCATTTTTTAGTCCATCCCTAGATATGGAGGTATGAGGTGTATTTTTTCCATGTATTCATTTGAATTCACTATTGATGAATGAAGAGGCCTCCCCACTTTGCACAAGGCCTAGAGACACATTCCACATTAGATGAACTCCATTATCAAGTTTTGCATGTTCCTTGTCTTTATGGTCTTCTTTGATTTCTCTCTTCTTTAAAGTGTATGGACATGTGGTTTTCATGATCTTTTTACATGCAATTCTAAATACATCAATGAAGTAAAAGTTCTTAGATCAAATTTGGTATCATTGGAGGTCTTCGGATAATGTGAGTTGTGCGTGTGAATGATAACCATGAATAAGCTCTAAAAGGGTGAAGGCAAACTTAAGACATTTGATCTAGAAGCTAGGCCTGTAGCATGAATAAGCAAAACGAAAGATCTTGATGCTCATCTTGAGGAAGAGAAATATTTTCACAAAGCTAGATAGTGGCAAAGAAGGAGAAGAAGAAAGAACTAGGAGAAAATTATGCTTCAGTTAATCAAGGCAAAGGAGGAGAGCCTCTTGAACCTCTATATCCGTTTGATAGTGAATCCTCCACTTGTTCTTCATCTTCTCATCATTATAATAGTATAAAAGCGCATAAAATTTCTTTTTTTTAAAGTTGGATGTAAAATTTTATTTTCCAGTGCTTAACAAAAAATCCAATGCATAAAATCTAAATAATTTGATAAGACATATTGAAGTGTATTTTCGAATTCCATAGATTGAGAAAGATGATACCAAGATCTAGTTAACATCTCTTCTACTAGGAGGCATCACTCTCATATGGAGACAAATTAAA
Source organism: Pinus taeda (assembly GCA_000404065.3). Classification (NCBI taxonomy): domain Eukaryota; kingdom Viridiplantae; phylum Streptophyta; class Pinopsida; order Pinales; family Pinaceae; genus Pinus; species Pinus taeda. Next base: position 60,398 of record APFE031416043.1, on the reverse strand, counting down.
CTTCAGAAAGCAAGTAACCATGTGGGTAAACTCCTTTCTTCCTCCTCTGAATTTGTTTCTACTTTTAGATGACAATTTTATCCGTTAGCATATTGATAGAAAACCATGATAGAATGACAACATTTGAAACAAAGGCAAAGGACGAGATGTGAAAAGCTTCATAAAGGAATTTAAGAAACAAGATTTAATATTGGGCATTTCTTTTTATTCACTTGCTACTTTGATGAAGTATATTGGTTTTTACATGATTATCTCCAACACTCTTTGTTGTTATTTGAATGCACTACTCTTGATATAGCTAGTGAGAAATCCATTCACCTTGAAAGCAAGGGGATTATGAACAAGGAAACTATGCAAAGAAGGAAATGACAATAGAGAAAAATTAATCAAAGGCCTCTTGTACTCCTTGTGATAAATAAGGGAATAATGAGGAAAAATACTGGAAACTACATCTAGAATTGAAGGCAAAGATAAATGGTAGAAAAGGGAAGTAGAAGACAATCACTACCATAGAACAAGGCAAAGAATATGATTCAGATGATCAGATGAAGATCACAACTCTTGGGATTGCGGGTAGACCTATTGAGTTGGGTTATGGTTCAGGTAATGAGATGAAGATTGCACCAGATGTTGTGTCAAATATGAGAAGAGCACCAAAGACTGCATGGCTCCAATAATTTGAGTACATAAACCCAAACATTCAAGAAGAGAATGTTTAAATTACGAGACTCATACAATAAGCAGAGGCAGAGAAACACACTTTGTAACATCAATTGCAAGCCAAGGAGGAGGTCATGGGAAAGTTGTAGCATGACAAGCGATCATCACCCACTTCAAATTTGACACCTAAGGTAAAAAGTGATTCCTCAATTTCATGTTCTCTTTATGATGATGATTTCACTAATTTTGAGAAATATACTACAGGAATTGATTTATAATTGATGAAAGAAACGAGGTATCAATGAAAAGGGATCAACATTAATGGCCATGCCATTGTGAACCCTATCAAAGTTGAGGAATTACCTAGCTATATAGGACTTGGTTATGTCAGAAAGGACTCAGGTTCGAGAATGCTTCAAGACAACCAATGACCGATCAACCACGAAGATAGAGAGAACATCACAAAATTACAATGATGCTGAGGATTCCATGGTAATAAATAAGTCAAGTTCTCATTATCAAAGACGCACTACAAATAGTCATTTAAAGAAGGCCAGGAAATTTTGGAGGAGGAAGAACTATTGCAGTCACTATAATAAGAGTGCAGATTAGAGAGCTGCATGTTGGGAACTCCATGAAAAGATAGCATCTACAAAAGAACCAACTAGTGAAGTTGTTCAACAAAAGAATTAGGGATGGGAAGAAGACCCATTCACCTTGTTGGGTGAAATATGGTGACATCAAAACATTTTCTTAGTGTGACAAATTTTGTAAATCACATGTTGGAGTTGTTTGTAAAAGTGGTCAATGTTTTCCATCACTTATGAAAGAAGCATGATGATATTTTTGGCCTTTCAGTTGATAGCTTGGGTATTGTTTTCTGTTATGATTCTAAAGTAAACTTGACCGTGATTGTGTTATAAACTCTAGGAAACTATGGGGTTTGTTCAGGTCTTTTCTTTCTCTTGTAAAAGAACATGTATTTTTGCATTTAAACTATAGGGTTGCCTAGAATACAAGTGTTGGTTCATCACTTATGTCTCCGAAGTACAAAGGTGAAGGAAATGTGGCATGTTAGGGCACTTAAAGTGTAGATGAGGGAGTACAACAAATTACAGATTCTGTTTATGCTTTTGGAGGACCAAAATCTCCATAGTGGGGAGGAAAGATCTAGAAGGATCCCTAAATTTTTAATTTCCAAATTTCTTGAATATCAATAATAATGACAACAAGTTGTAGTGTTCATCATTGTGAACCCAACAACGCAAACAATACCTCAATCAAAGTTCGTATAACCAACATATTATCATTAGAAGTTTGCAATTGTTGGAAATAATACTGAGAGGGGTGTGAATCAGTATTATGAGAACTAGCATGTACACATGACTGTACTTAAAGCAACTAGCATGTACACATGACTGTACTTAAAGCAACTAGCATATATGCAGAGAACTTATGATTTAGACAATCTATCATGCATTGAGCTTTAACCAATATATGAGATATTTATTAGACAGTTCAGTAAAAGCAGAATAAAGCATCACACATAAGCAACACATATGAACACCAAGATATAAAGTGGAAACCCAATGTGAATAAAAAACCACCTACTATTGTTGTCTCTGTCTCCTTTTAATAATAAGAAAATCTGTTTAGAATCTTGTACTGGTGCAGACTCATACCAGTACATAGGTACCCACATGCAGAAGGCTACAACCTTCTCTCATTCTCTAGCTACTACTAGGAGGGTGCTACAACCCCCTAACTCTTGTACTAGTCGATATGTTTACTAGTACGTAGGGACCGACCTACAGAACATTACGAGCTTCTTTCTTCCTCCAGGGACCACGTTTCATAAAATTTTAGACTGCATACTCCTGGTACTCAACAATACACATGAGGGCCCTATTTCATCCAATTTTCATAGTAAGCCCATCAACAACATTGAAACTTAGAAAATCATAACTATAATACAACCATCAAATACACTGAAACTCAATCATCACTTTTTGAATCAACCATAATTGAATCAATCAATCACTAACAACCCACCATCACTGAATCAAATCACAATCAATCAGTCTCATCATTCGGAACACTGTTACGAGAATATAGAACCCAGAACTCTGCAACAACAAGTAGATACTACTAAAACTTTAAACATCAAGCTTCATAAGGTATACGCTACTTCCATTTGTCAAACCAATCTGTATACGCACTTTTACCGAAGGGAACCAGTGTACAGATCTGCAAATTCCAATTTATGATGTATACGCTACTTTGATATGTTGAACCAGCGTGCATACACTCTTTTACTAAAGCGAACGTTCATACATATCTGTAGATGCTAACTTAAAGACATCACAACTATTCCAGACTTCATTCATACCCAAATCATCAAATTTACAAAACAAAACATGTGTTAGTATTCAGATCTAGATTGTTCAAGATCAAACCACACAATGAGAATAATTTTAATCCTTTATGATCTTGGTACATGAACCTTTATCAGCCATATCGGTGCATCCTTAGATCTGATCAAGCAAACCATCAAAATCTCATTAACCTGCATATATGATCCAACACCTCATAAGATATTCAAAGTACTTGCACACCTTGGCCTAGTAATCTTCTGCTTCTTATATAGTTTTAGGCCTTTATTAATACTGTGGACCAAAACTACTTAGGACTAATACCTTGGACCAAATAACTCGGACCAATTACCTTGGGTCAAATACCTTGCACCAAGAACTTTGCTTTTCCAAGATATATGTGCTTTTCCTTATGTGAAAGTGCGTGTGTACATATACGGTACTTTTGTTCAGTGAACCTACGTGTATAGGTAGCTTGGTCAAGGTGAACCTGCGTATACATCTCTTTCTTCATTCATTTTAGTCTGATCTGTAATTCTTTGTTGTTAACATGCTGCACTGTGATCTTTCATCTGAGTCAGTTGCCATCAAGAACACCTGTATCATAATGCCAACAATCTCCCCCTTTGGAATTGATGGCAACAACAACACCAAGTCACTCTCCCCCTTTGACATCAAGGGCAAAGGGCGAACCAAGATAATTTCTCCCTTTGACATACATTATGTTGGTCATGTTCCCGCTGAGTACATGCTGAATTCTCTGATTGAGCTCCCATTTGTACATGCTGAGATGCACTGAAACCATCCATGCTCTTCCTCAGAACGCGTAGAGTCTGTAAAAAAAATATTTTCTAAAAGACTAACATGATTCTATAACTCAACTATGTGAGGATGACCTTCCTATCACCAATGACTCATACATACATCCATCTCCCAACCAGGTGGGGATATACCAAATTTGACTCATCCACCCAACCATGTGGGGATATACCAATTGTTTATACATGAAAGAAACAATAAATATTACATCATCTGTCCAGGAGGACTCGTTCAAATGTATGAGAATACATATCACACCCTATACTTTTACATGACTTTAGCAACAAATGGTATAAATATCTGAAGCCATAGCTGGATTCATCAACCATAATGTCAACAATGCTGAATGTACGTGAAGGCTAATGCTCCCCTTTAACTTGTGCTACCTATATTAGGGCATGGCCCACTATTTTTCTTGTCTGAAATACATATACGCTCCTTCACCCACAGAATCCTACGTTTTTACATGACTATACTCCATGAAACACACATATAATAACCTTTCTCTGAAAAATGGATTTAACAGCAAGATGATGCAACAACTACTCCTAGCTTTTTCCTGAGATATTCAAATGTCTCTCTGGGTAGTGGTTTAGTGAATATATCAGCAACCTTTTCTTTGGAGCGAACATACTCCAATTTGACCTTTTGTTCAAGCACTTGTTCATGTAGAAAAATGTATTTGATGGGTATGTGCTTGGTCTTGGAGTGCATGACTCGATTATTTGAAATACTGATGGCACTTGCATTATCACATAGAATGGAGATGGGTGGAGTACATGTGATCTGAATGTCTTGCAAGGTTTGCATCATCCAAATTAGTTGTGTGCAACAAGATACAACAGCCACATATTCTGCTTCAGTTGTAGATAAAGCAACTGAACTTTGTTTCTTGCTGAACCAAGACACTAACCTAGAACCCATATAGAATGCACCACCACTAGTGCTTTTTTCGTCATCAACACTTCCTGCCCAATCTACATCTGTATATGCATGAAGAGTGAGATCTGTATCTCTAGGATACCGTAAACCAAAGTTCTGAGTTCCTTAAAGATATTTAAAAATTCTTTTGACTGCCTGTAGGTGTGATTCCTTTGGATTTGCTTGGAAGCTTCCAACTATTCCTACTGCATGCATGATGTCAGTTCGGTTACCTGTTAGATAAAGAAAACTGCCAATCATGGATCTGTAAGTTGGTTGATGTACTGCTATCGATTCATCATTTCAGCTGAGACTGCATCCTATTACCATTGGGGTACATACAAGTTTAGAATCTTCCATGCCGTACCTTTTCAAGATCTGTTTGAGATATTTGTTTTGTGAAATAAAAATACCATCCTTATTTTGTTGAACTTGTAGACCAAGAAAATAGGTAAGTTCACCAAGAAAGGACATTTAAAATTCTTGTTACATTACTGAAGCAAAATTCTGACTCATGGATTCTTCATTGCTACCAAAAATGATATCATCAACATAAAAAACAATAATTAGCAATTTATCAGTTTCAATCTTTGTATATAGATTTCTATCTGCTAAACCTTTTGTAAAACCTTGTTGGAGTAGATATTTGTCAAGGCGGTAATACTAAGCCCTTGGAGACTATTTCAGACCATAGAGAGCCTTTTTGAGTCAACATACAAATTTTGCATCATTTCCAGGAATGAATCCTTCTGGTTGTTCAATATAAACTTCTTCGTCTAATTATCCATTAAGGAAATTGGATTTTACATCCATTTGGTATACTTTGAATTTTTGAAAGCTAGAAAGAGAAAGAAACATCCTTATGGCTTCAAGTCCAGCAATAGGTGCAAAAGTTTCTTCAAAATCTATACCTTATTGTTGAGAATACCCTTTACAAACAAGTCTAGTCTTGTTTCTAATGACTTATCCATTTTCATTCATCTTTTTTTTCAATATCCATTTGGTTCCTATAATATTTTTATTATGAGATCTAGGAACTAATTCCCAAGTATTATTCTTTTCAATTTGCTCAAGTTCTTCATTCATGGCCTTGACCCAACATTCATGCTTGCATGCTTCATTTACATTTTGAGGTTCGATGGAGGATAGTAATGATAGATAGCTTGAGGTTTATGTAAAAGTTCTTCTTGTCTGTACACTGGCCTCTTTTTCCTATAAAATTTGAGTTTTTGGATGATTTTTCTGAACATACCTGGACGGAGTCTTTTCTTCTACATTTATCTTTTCTTCAGGTGCTTCATTGGTTTCTTCTTCAATATCATTATGATTTGATGTGGGAAAATAATCCCCATCTTCTTCATTGTCATAATCTTCTGTTTTTATCTATTTTGGATTTTTGCATGCTTCATCAACTACAACATTAATACTTTCAACAATTCTCCCAAGTCTTTTATTATAACATTTATATCCTTTACTTTGGGAAGAATAACCAAGAATAATACCTTCATCTGCTCTAGGCTCATACTTACAAAGTTTTTCATCAATCCTTTTGACATAACATTTGCTTCCAAAAGCTTTAAAGTATTTTATAGTAGGAGTCTTACCATACCAAAGTTCATGTGGAGTTTTAGTGCTTTTTACTTGAACATTTGCTTGGTTGAGAATAGTTAGGACGCGAAATGCAGCTTCACCCTAGAAGGTTGCAGGAGTTCTAGATTCGTCTACCATAGCTTAAGCCATTTGTTGAATAGTTACGTTCATTCTTTCTACCACTCCATTTTGCTGAGGAGTCCTTGCGGTGGAGAATTTCCTTTTTATTCCATGTTGTTCACAAAAGTCAAAGAATTCATCCGAAGTAAATTCACCTCCTCGATCAGATCTGGGACATTTGATTTTTCAATCTGATTCACTTTCATCCAAGGCTTTGAAGGCTTGGAACTTTTCAAATGCTTCATCTTTATGCTTTAGAAGACCTATCCAACACATTATGGAAAAATCATTAGTGAACAAAATAAAGTATTCTTCTCCATGAGGTGACTTTTTCCCTGATGGTCCACATAAATCAATATGGACAAGTTCAAGAGGCTTACTAGCTAACCCTTCTTTTTCAATGAAGTAGCTCTGGTTTTCTTTTTAAATTGACATGGTTTTCATATTTTATTTTCAGGGATGTTGATATTTGGAGGATCATGAACAACCTTGAATCTCCATGCTTTTACTATTTGAGAAAAGCTTAGATGTCCCAATATTCTATGCCACAACTAGTTTTCATCATTTTTTCTTAGATAGCATTGTTGTTGTCCTCCCTTGAGTATGCATAAGTTGTTTCGAGTTCTTGTACCTTTGATCAATGTCTCTCCTATATGAAGCTCACGAACAACACATCCATTTGATCAAAACAAGAATTCATTTCCTTGATCACACATTTGACTGACACTCAACAAGTTATGCTTTAAACTGTCTACATACGTAACATTTCCATCTTTAACCCTTTCTTTCAAGAAAACAAAGCCTTTACCTTTTATGACAGTAGGAGTGTTGTTTCCAAATGAGACATTCTTTTCCTTTTCTAAGGCAGTATATGAGTGAAGTTTTTCTTTGTCACTTGTCATGTGTTTTGAGAATCCACTGTCATATACCACTGATTTTCTTGTCCTTCTACATACAAGGCTATACCACATATTTCTGTTTTAGAGTCTTTCCTTCTCCATATCTTGGGGTTTAATGGAGTTTTCTCCTTTTGATATGTTTGCCAAAATTTTCTCCTGCATTTAGATTCTTCATGACCAAAGTTGTTACAGATTGAACATTCTATTTCATTTTCAAGAAGGGAAAAGTTATTGTAGGAACTTTTCTTAACGCCTGTTACCTTCCTTTGATTTCGTGCTTCTCTAGTCATGATGGTTTTGTAAGCAACACATTGACCAGCTTTGTGTCCAAAATTATGACATGAAAAACATTCCCCATTAAAGAAGTTCCCGCGATTATCGAATTTATTGACCTAGTGATTGTAGTTTTTATTGATATTTATCTTTGGAGAAAATTGAGTATGATTTACTTGAGGTTGGTTGTGGCTTCTATTCATCCTTGGAGTAAATTGAGTTTGATTTACTTGGTGATCTTCTTTATGCCTTTACTAATGATTGTCATACTATTCACTGGTCTTTACAACATCAAGACAACTTTTAGTGGAGGTTGACGGCTTTTGTAATTGAGATGCTTCTTCAATATATCCAAGACCTGTCTTTATCAGAGGAGAACACTGCAATTTGATTATTTCATTTAAGGTTTCTGATCCTTTAGCAAATCTAAGATTGAGAGATTTCATTTTCTGAAGATCCTTTCTTAGACCCACAATTTCACATTCTAGTTTTTCATTGTGTTTTTCTTTTTCACCAAGTTGGTATGTTAAGGTATCTATAATCATATTCTTTTCTTCTAAACAGATTTTGAGTTTAGAGATTTCTTCATGAAGGTCATCCTCTTCTAAAGCATGCCAAAAAATTATCATCATCATAAGCCATTAAAAGTCTATAGTCATTACTATTTTCATCTTCATCACTATTTGATAAACCATCGTTATCTTCATGAGTATAGTAACTCTTTTTATTTACAACTTGTTTTCTATTACATTTTGCATATTTCTTCCCTTTTTCATATTTACCTTTATGAGGACATATGGCAGCATAATGGCTGACTCTGCCATAGGCAAAGCATTTGAAGGGTAACTTACCTCTAAATCTTCCGGAACCCTGTTGAAGCTTCTTGACAAATTTTACCTCATCTTCTTCTTCTTAAATATGTCCTGATTCATTGTGTTCTTCCTTTCCTTTTGCTGAAGCTTTAAACACAACTTCTCTCATATTTTATGGTCCTCCTTTTCTCATCTCAAAGGAAGTTAAGATTCTGTGAAGCTATGTCATAGTGATAGTCTGCAGATCCTGTTTTTCTTCTATGACATACACATTTGATTCAAATTTAGCAGACAAGGATCTCAAAACTTTCTCAACTAAGGTAACTTCCTTTATTTCTTCCCCCAAATTCTTCATACAATTAACAACCTCATCTATACGTAAGAAGTAACTAGCTATACTTTCATCACTGTTCATCTTAAGAGTTTCACACTGAATTTTGAGAGTTTGAAGTTTAGCATGTTTTACTTGAGAGTCTCCTTCATAGCTCAAAATGATTTTGTCCCATATTTCTTTTGCCGATTTGAGCTGCTTGACTTTGACAAACTCTGATTATGACAGACTTCCCAATAAAGTATTGATATCTTTAGCATTGGTTTCATATTGCTTTTTACCTGCCGCATCTATAGGAATTGTTGTTGGAAATGTTTATCCTCCTTCCACAATTTCCTAGACATCTGTTCCAAGTGATTGTAGATAGGATGTGGTTCTTATTTTACAATAAAAAAAATTGATCCCATCAAATATTGGTGGTCTAATGGATCCCACACTTTCTTGATTACTCATGATGAAGGATCTCCCTTCAAGTGATCAAGCTTCTTCTGAAGGACCTGCTCTGATACCAATTGTTGGAAATAATACGGAGAGTGGGGGGGGGGGGGGGTGTGAATGAGTATTATCAGATCAATAATTTTATTTCCTAAACAGATTTATATATGCTATTTTAGTTATGTGAACTAGCATGTACACGCGACTATACTTAAAGCAACTAGCGTAATGCATAGAACTTTTGATTTAGACAATTTATCATGGATTGAGCTTTAACCAGTATATGAGGGATTTATTAGACAGTGCGGTAAAAGTAGAATAAACCATCACACATAAGCAACACACATGAGCACCAAGATATAAGGTGGAAACCCAATGTGGGTAAAAGACCACCTACTGTTGTTGTCTCTGTCTCCTTTTAATAATAAGAAAATCTATTTACAATCTTGTATTGGTGAAGAATCATACCAGTATGTAGGCACCCACTTGCAGAAGGCTAAAACCTTCTCTCGTTCTCCAGCTACTACTTGAAGGGAGCTACAACCCCCTATGTGTTGTAGTAGTTGATATGTTTACTAGTACGTAGGCACTGACCTATAGAACGCTATGACCTTCTTTCTTCCTCCAGGGACCACGTTTCATAAATTTTCAGACTGGATGCTTTTGGTACACAACAATACACATGAAGGCCTCATTTCATCAAATTTTCATACTAGACCCATCAACAACATTGAAACTCAGAAAACTGTAACTATAATACAACCATCAAATAAATATGCATCAACCAAACACTGAAACTCAATCATCACTTTCTGAATCAACCATAATTGAATCAATCAATCACTGACAACCCACCATCACTAAAGCAAATCACAATCAATCAATCTGATAATTCGGAACACTATTACCAGAATACAGGACCCAGAACTCTGCAACAACAAACAAAGACTACTAAAAATTTAAACATCAAGCTTCATAAGGTACACGCTACTTCCATGTGTCGAACTAGCGTGTATACGCACTTTTACCGAAGGGAACTAGCATACAAATTTGCAAATTCCCATTTATGATCTATACACTACTTTGATATGCTGAACCAGCGTGCATATGCTCTTTTACTAAAGCAAACCTTCGCACAGATCTATAAATGCTAACTTAAATACATCACAACTATTCCAGACTTCATTCATACCCAAATCATCACATTTACAGAATGAAACATGCATCAATATTCAGATCTAGACTGTTCAAGATCAAACCACATAATGAGAATACTTTTTAGCTTTTATGATCCCAGTCCATCAAACTTTATCAACCATATAGGTGCCTCCTTAGATCACATCAAGAAAACCATCATAAGCTCATTAACCTGCATATATGATTGAACACATCATAAGATATTCAGAGTGCTTGCACACCCTGGCCTAGTGATCTTCTCCTCCTTATATAGTTTTAGGGCTTTCTCAATACCATGGACCAAAACTACTTAGGACCAATACCTTGGACCAAATACCTCTGACCAATTACCTTGGGTCAAATACCTTTGACCAAAAACTTTGTTTTCCCAAGATATACATGCTTTTCCTTCGGGGAATGTGCATGTGTATGTATACGCTAGTTGTTTTTAGTGAACCTGCGTGTATGCGCAGCTCAGTCAAGTTCAACCTGCATATACCTCTCTTTCTTCATTCTTTGTACTCTAATATGTAATTCTTTGCTATTGACACATTGCACTATGATCTTTCATCTGAGTGAGTTGCCATCAAGGACAACACTTGTATCATAATGCCAACAACAATTTACAGAAGAAAGTGGGACCCACTAGACGTATGTTGTGGTTGATTAGCCAATTGGTTAATGACATGTGACACTCCGACGTTGGCCTCCTAACCCTGCATAAATGAAAAAATATATACATTAAAAAATACCCATATAAACCAAAATAAATAAAATTAAACCATATAAACAAATAAATAACATTATATATATATATATATATAATATTATATATATATATATATAAATAATATATATATATAATTATATATATATAATATATATATATATAATATATAAATGATATATAATGTTATTTATTTGTTTTATATGGTTTTAATTTATTTATTTTAGTTTATATGGGTATTTTCTTAATGTATATATTTTTTCGATTTATGCAGGGTTAGGAGGCAATGTCGGAAGTGCATTCATTAATGTAATATATATATATATATATATATATAAATATATATATATATATATATATATATATGGTTCATAATAAAATAAAAATGAATATGATTGAATTGGAAACAACATTAATATAGTCAACGAATATGGCTAATGTGAAACCATATAAAACAAAAGAAATGGTTATACTATTAAACATCCAATCGAAAGTTTCATATTAGGGATAATGTTTGGTAAATTGTTGGGTTGATATTAAATAGTGAATGTTGAAATTTGACAGATGGTTTGAACATGTGTTATGTATTACAATAAAACATAACATGAATGGAGTTCAGGAATTGGAACCCGCAACCTCCAGCAGGACGAATGGTATAACAATGACGCGTCGACCAATCTTTGATATGTTTTCCCACATTAATATATTTAAACTTGTTTATGCTCATTCGAAGGCAAACAAAGACGAGAAGAGGATGGAGGAACCATGACAAAGGTCGATGGAACCACGTTGAGGGTTCCTGAGCAAGCACATTTTTAGAGGCAGAATATTTCACAAAGTATTCTTCTAGATTATGAAAAATATTAATGCAATATAATCATGAGGAATCTAAGAGATTCTCTAGGGGTCACATTTTGACAGTGTCAAAAAGGTACCAAATTTATACTCATCTAAACTACTTTTTTGCAAGGATCACAGTGTAGTTGTCGATTTCTTCATTTGAGTAGCCAATTTTTCACTCATCCTCACAAGATAATATTGTGGGGAATCTAAAATATTCTTGGGAAACCAAACTTGACCGTGATATGAAGGGATCATGCTTATACTCAAATTTCATAATTTTTCTCTAGGAAGCTAATTTTACAAATGGTTTTTTGATCCGAGCATCCCATTTTCAGGCCATCCCATGATTTGGAGGTATAAGTTGTAATTTTTCATGTATTCATTTGAATTTTTTTTTGATGAATGAAGAGGCCTCCCCACTTTGATCAAGGCTCAAAGACATAGTCCACATTAGACGAACTATGTTATCATGTCTTGTGTGTTCTTTTTCTTTATGGTTTCCTTTGATTTCTCTCTTGTTTATAGTGTAAGAACATGTAGTTTTCATGCCCTTTTTACATGAAATTTTGAACAAACCAATGAAGTAAAATATCCTAAATCACTTGATGCCCAATTTTCATACGAGATAACCCTAATAAACATGTGATAAACATTTTTTTTTCCTTTTCTAAGAATTACGAATATACTATATTACATATCTAAATGCATGCTCAATTCACAACAAAATCACATACATGTCGTAACATAATTAATCTAGTTAATATGTAAATTCATTTCATAAGAATAAAGCAATTTATATAAACAAATATTCTAGTGGAAAATACAATACAATATTAAAGACAATTTCTTATCTTTAAATGGTGTACCTAGCTACACACTTTTGACGTTCCACCCAACCATAGACCACACTATTCATTTCTTTCAACAACGAATCAACCAAGTTGGGGCTTTGACTCCATGGGCATCAAAATTAGGTTGCCCAGAAACCTGGTACATACCCAATACCAACAACTACCAACTAAGGTACCAACTTCAACAACCTCCAACTAGTGGTCCAATGGATTCTAGGAGTCTCTTATCGTCACAAGCCTTCTAGGTACCTTTCCATGCATCACACATCCAAGGTACCAAGATTGAAAACTTCCAACCAGTAGCCTTGTGTCTTCTAGGAGTTCCACTGCCATTATAGGCCTTCAAGGTACCCTTACAAGCCCCCAATTCCACCACAAAATCCATGCCTCCATGACTGTCCTTCCATAATATTTTAGTAGATTCATCTCTTTCCTCCACAACATAGCACTGGTAGAAAATGAGCAAGTAGTGACTAGGAGACTAAAAAATTTAGTCACCACATCTTCTCGAAGTGAAATACTACCAAAAACTAGCAATCTTAAGTGAACGAACTAAAATGACTAACATAAATCACTAATTTAGTCACGGGTTAAAATATGTGACTAGCTAATAAGTAATACAACTAAAAATGACTAACATGAATGACTAATTTAGTCTAAGAACAAAAATACAATTACCTAATAAGTACTAGAATAATATCAATCAGTTTCTTATCTTAGTCATCTTAATTGTGTCAAGCAATCTAAACTTACAAGTGATAGGGGATTAAAATGTTGTTAAAGATTGTTTGAAAGGTTATCCTTCCTTAAGCACTTCTTCATCCTTACATTGTGAGCCAACTTTTCACTATGTATCTCTAATCATTTGTAATTTTAAAAATATATATTTTAATAAAAAAATATTTTATGTATTTTTTAAAATCTATTCATTGAAACTAATTGGATCTAGTTCTAATTTGAAATTAATTTAAAGGGAAATTTTAATTTTTAAGACTATAATATCAAATAAAATCTACTTTAATTTCATATTAGTTGACTTACATCCATCTTAACCCCAGATCTATCAAGCGTTGAGGGGGTTCCAATCTTTTGAGATGCAAACTATTTCTTCTAGTGCAAAACATGAGGAAATGTTTTGACCTCGAGAGATTGGATCCCTCTCGGCACTTGACAGCTATAGGGTTAATATGGATCTAGGTTGGTTATACAATACTATATAATATTTTTATTTTTATTTTTGTCTCTTTGTTATTTCCTCTCTCTGTCTCACACCCCAAACATACACACACTCTCTCTCCCTGTCCTCCCCTTATCTCCCTCTCTATCTATATCCTTCTCTCTATTCCCTCCCACTCTCCTCTCTCCCTCACTCTCTCTCCATGACTCCCTTGTCACCCCCTCCCTCTCCACCTTTCCCCTTTTATGTTTTTCTTGTTCCCTCCTTCTCCTACCCCCTCGGATTCCATCTCTCTCTCCTGATATCTATCATCCTTCCTCTCTATCCCTCATCTCCCACCTCCCTCTATCTCGCCCCCAAATCATTATCCCTCTCTCTCTCTCTCTCTCTTCCATCCAACTCTATCACTATCAACCCCCTGCCTATCCTTGTCCATCTCTATGTCTCCATATCTCTCCCTTCCCCTTCTCTCCCTTTCTCTATCCTCTCCTCTTCTTTCTCTTCCCTCCTTTTCCTCTATCCCTTTCTCTCTCTCCATTTCTCACTCCTCTCTCTCTCCACCTCTATCTCTCTATGTATGTGCTCTTTCCTCCCTCTCCCACACCAACTCCAGTTCTCTCTCTCTCTCTCTCCTCTCTCTTCCTTCCTCTCGCTCCCACTCTCCATTTCTCTCCCTCTATCCTCCAATTTTTTCACTGTCTCTTTACACCCCGTCCCCAACTCTCTCTTAAATTTGATCACATTGTATTGTGTTTAAAAAATTATCTAAATTAGAAAAACTTAATTGGTTGTAAAATATTAAACCTATATTTTGGATAAATCATGTCAAAGAAAATAAAATAATGAAGAACTTTAAAAAATCATGCACTATATTTAATCTATTATAATTAATCAATTTTCTTGCTCCCTGATTTTATCAAAACGTTATATTAATTTTTATGGGAATATTTTTAGTAGTCGTGAGGATAGAGGGTTTAGATATATCTCAAGTTGTAACATTTTCCCTTTTAGATTCAATTAAGAAAATGTTGTAAAATTAAATTAAAATAAAATATTTTTACTATGAAATAAGTTATGTTTTTTTGGCATGTGGTATTGATAAGCCATGATATTGGCCCATGGTATTTTAACAAAGTGGATTTACAAGTTGATATCCATGGTAAAGTGAGGGTGAATATCCATGGTTAACAATCTTTTCATATTGTTATAAAATATTTGATTGTGAAATGATTTATGTTTTTTGGGCATGTGGTATTGTTATAAAATATTTTAATTGTGAAATAATTTATGTTTTTCTGGGCATGTGGTATTTATAATCCAATGTTATTGTAACAAAGGCTATTTTTACAAGATAATAATATCTACCATAATGTGGGGGTGAATATCCACAATTAAGAATCTTGTCACATTGTTGTTAAATATTTTAGTTGTGAAATAAGTTATGGTTTTTGGACTTGTAGTATTGATAATCCATGGTATTGGCCCATGGTATTGTAACAACCCCTATTCACAAGTTAATAATAAGATCAAAATATAACAAATTAAATTATATTATTTTGTTTAATTTAACTTTTTCTTATTAATTGAGATCATATTTAAATGTTTACACTAATCCCAATATCATTTTTAACTTCTTCTTCCTCTTTTTAAGTCAGCATCTTAGGAAAAA
Organism: Pinus taeda; assembly: GCA_000404065.3. Classification (NCBI taxonomy): domain Eukaryota; kingdom Viridiplantae; phylum Streptophyta; class Pinopsida; order Pinales; family Pinaceae; genus Pinus; species Pinus taeda. Next base: position 44,723 of record APFE031416043.1, on the reverse strand, counting down.
TAACAAATTCTTATTAAAAATAATTATTTAACCCAATTGAAATTTATATATTTTATTTTATATTATAAATATTTCTTTTATTTTTCTATTATAAATATTTATTTTCTTTTTAATTTCCAGTTTAGCGTTGGGTTCAAATAAAATATTCATAGATTACAACATCACTTTATAGCACTGCATTTTTCTTTTCCTTGTCTATATCTGTGTGGAAATTCCAGAAGAAGGAAGACCATCAACATGATCTATGGATTTCATGGGATTTGAACCCCACGTGGATGGAAAACACCTTAGGGGAGCATCAACGATGAGATGGAGGAGGCCTCATCTCTGTGTGGAAATTGCATAAGAAGGAAGACCATCAACATGATCTGTGGATTTCATGGGATTCGAACCTCAAATGGAGTTTGTATGGGAAACACCTTAGGAGAGCATCAACGATTAGATGGAGGAAGGGCAAGGTCACTGGGCATGGATATTTTGGTAATTTGTAAATCGGTATGAATTTGGACTATGTTCTTCCTTTTTACTAAAGAGGAATTTTGTATTTATGGGTAAATAATTTTGAGGGTTTATATGATCACAGCATAAATTCTATCTAGAGTTGAGGGTTTAATGACTATGATAAGGGAAAAGTCATTGGGCAAGGATATTTTAGTAATTTGTACATGGGTATGAATTTCAACTCTGTTCTTCCTTTTTACTAAAGGGGACTTTTGTTCTTGTGGGTAAATAATTTCGAGGGTTTATATGATCAGAGCATAAATTTTATCTAGAGTTGAGGGTTTAATGATTATGATATTTTGGTAAATTGTACATGGGTATGAATTTGGACTCTATTATTTCTTTTTACTAAAGAGGATTTTTGTTCTTATGGGTAAATAATTTTGAGGGTTTATATGATCAAATCATAAATTTTATCTAGAGTTGAGAGTTTAATGATTATAATAATGCAAATCTTGATTGCGGCCAACAATTCATCAAACGACAATGCAAAAGTAAGCATTTTACATGTCCTTATTGTACAAAGGGTTTAATTATTATTATAGACAATGCACAAGTAAGAATTTTGCATGTCCTTATTGTACAAAGGGTTTAATGATTATGATAACACAGATCTTGATTGGGGCCAACAATTCATCAAGAGAAAATGAACAAGTAAGAATTTTGCATGTCCTTGTTGTACAGATGAGTTCGCTCCTCACTAACTTTTCTAGGGTCAGAATGCATGAAATTTTATTTTTTATTTTCAACATTTTTTAGTGGTTGATTATTTGTGTAATGCACTCTACCATGCCCAAATTAAAAGGGCTCAAGTGATGCAAGAAATGTTTCTATTAGGATGCAAATGTTAGACCCTCATCAAACTTTCTTACATGAAATTAAAATTTATTGTAATCATGAACATAAAATATTTTATGTTTCATCCTTAGATTCTGATCTCAATGACTACAATTTTAATCCATGTTACTATATTTTAAGTATAATATACTTAGATCCATTAAACCTTACAACTCTCCAAAGCTTAGGTTAATTTCAGCTAGAAAGAAGGAACCTGAATGACTTTTGGAATTTAGATTCAATTCTTACAGACCATGAGTAAAAATGGAAGAAATCAATGGTTTGATAACTTTTACCCATTCGTCAATTTTGAAGACCTTTGGTGTTATTCTGAACCTAAACAAAGAGAGTAGAAGAAGAAGAGGAGCCTAGATGAGGTGCACCCTAACTTGCTTGATACTTTTCAAAAGTTGTGCATGCTGTTGACTAGAAGAAGAGATCGACCAATGTTGTAGTAGATGTTGTTTTCGACAATTTTTTCATTTCTAGCATGCATAGGTAGACTCTATAGGTAGTTGAGGTTATCTTTTGTTCATTACAAGAAGTAATTCAAGAATATATTTATCTAGTTAGGAAGTAGCTTGGTAGGGTTGTTGCTCTTGCTGATAACTATTATGCTGCATTGTATTTCTATTTTTTTAGTGATAGCTCCTTCTATTAAATCTCCAAGCACTCTTTGTCACCCATGGAAATATCCACTTATTTAAGGATGAATGAGATGGAGACCAAGAATTTTGAGGGCACTCTTATCTTTGTAGATGAGAGGAGTTTTGTGATGTGAGAGGAGTTTTGTGACATATATTGAAGGATGAAAGAAACCATTTTATGACACCAATCATCTCCATGCCACAGTAATGGATCTCTATTGCACTGAGGGAGCAATGATAAAGTATTCCACTGTAAAGAATTGGTATGTCGGGGATGAGGAATGTAGATGTGGGATTTATAATTTTATTATGAAAATAGGTTTTTGCGATGGTGATGATGAAATTGGAGATTTCTATTCTTTTGCCTTGAAAAATAACTCTCAATAGGGGGGACAAAGATGATCCACATAGGGAAGAATTGCAAGAGTAGGATTTTTTCTAAAATTATATCTATAGGCAAGTCAAGGGACTATTACAAAGGATTAGTGTAGGTGCAACCAAACTATCATAATGCAAGGAATTTTTCACAGTGTGATTTGATGCTCATCGGTGACCAGGAAGCTGCAAATACTTATCGTTACATTCGGGTACAATTGAGTTACATTCTAAAGTCTCTAATTTCATTTATTGATAGTCCCTCTTTTGTCCTTGTCTCTCTTAATTTCATTGTGGTACGATTGGAATGGGTTAAAATAGCAAGCATATCATTCAGTCAAATAGACACCCACATGTCACTACATGTCATTGCGAATACTCTTTTTTTTTGTACAATTAGAAGTGAGCAATATGATGTGTGCACACACAAAAAATCCTAGCATGCATGATAAATACCCCTCCAATTCAATTTTCTATGGTGACATTTTATTTGCTTTGTTTATACATGTCATCTAGCCACAGAGCGACCACTATCAAACGTTGAGGTATATGTCATATAAATATTTATAGTCTACTTTATTTTATATTAAAGTATTCATCGTATTTCATGTCTTATACTTTGCATTGTATCTTCTTTCATTTTCAATAGAGTAGCTCAATATTGATGGAAAGAAGCAACAATTGAAGAAAGAGGAGAACAATAACAGTAGAGTGACAAATGCAAAATGAGAAAGAGAAGAGAATTTGTCTAGTGATACCCTTAGAGAAAATATCGTGCATAAGAGACACTAAGAGAGACTGATGGTCAAGCCTTCAGAGTTGGTGAATTCACTTGCAATGCTTTGTCAACACAGTGATAATGTTTTGAAATCATGAAACAATATTTTATGTGTAAATTGTAGTCCAACCCATATTAAGTTGCAAGCTCATATTGTAATACTCAATATTTTATATAATAAAATTTATATGGTTGAAAATATTTTTTTTTTCACTTGATAGTATTTAGTCTTGTAATTAACATATGTAACTTTGTGTTATCATATTAGATAAACATGCACATTGTATGACATTTTCTTAAAATTTACTAGCAAAATCATACTAATTAATTTATGGTGATTAATAACAAACACATAAAATCAATCTAAAACTACTAAATTAGTAGTTTATATTAATTAATGATGAACACGAATAAAATGAATATATGACCAAATTAGTGGTTTATAATGATTATGAATGAAATTAAGTGAAATGAATAGAAACTACTAAATCAGTCATTTATATAATGAATATGAAAATACCAAAAAAGGATAAATAACAACTGCAAATGCTAAATTTTTTATTATTAAATGATGACTAATTTTTACATATATACAACTATTAGTAGCTAATTTACAACATCTTATAACACGAATAAAATTTAGTCATATTTCTTTGGTCATTAATTGGTTCTAAATCATGACTAAAATTTGCGTATATATTACTGTTAGTAGCTAATTTATAGTATCTTATAACACGACCAACATTTTGGTCATATTTATTTGGTCATTAATTGGTTTTCTCGAGCATTCATATAGTAATATAATTTTTTATATATTTTTTCATTAATTGTGACAAGTAATGACTAAACTAATGAAACATTTATGATGCAGGAGCATCTAGCTCACCATGACTGGGTGAAGTCTCTACCAGGTTGGAAAGTTGATTTAACATTTGGATTGTCTTTTATGTTTAACTTATTAGGACATGTGATAGGATTTTTTTTTTGTTTTACTTTAATTGATGTGTTAGTCAAAAGTTATTGGTCAGTTAGGGTTGTTATTTGTCCGACAGTAACAAACAACAATTTAATAATTGTTCTGTCAACTTAAAGAGGAAAGGACAAAATTGTCTAAATGAAGATCTTGTCGTATAAACCGAACTGAGAGCTAGAGGTTACACAACTATACTATTTCTCTTTAACTGAAAGCAATTACAGTTTCCATTAACTATAAACAAAAGATGTATAAATGTAGCAATGCAAAATAGAGAAAGGGTTGAACACATTGAGAATCAAGAAATAAACAAAGATATAATGTTTTTCTAAACTGTCCATCTGTGTCATTGCCTACATACTATACTACTTTATTTTCATTCATTGAACTGTTAATACAATGCTAGCAGACAGAAAACGACCACTGTAGGTCATGTTTCCTTTTGTCCTCATCGAATAGAAAACATTGTCGAATACACAAATACAACCATAACTAGAACGAAGAACAAGTGAGTCAAAATCGCAGCCAGAATAGTAAAGCACAGTGAGACCACCGAGGAGATAATATTGAAACAAAGTGCCAGAGGAAATAAAACATAACAAAGGTAATTTCAGACGAACCCTTTATATTTTCATAAGCAAACAAAGATCAACAAAATTGTGTTCATATTGCTGTTGTTCAAGTCACATACATATTACATTCATTTATAAACCAAAATCAGTGCGAGCGTCCACTGAATGGACAAACCCTAGCCTAGGGTTTGATAATAGGGATCATCTTTAACCCAAAAGGGACAGCCAACCAAAACAGAAATTGAAACCAGACTTAAGTTTCGTCTTTGAAGGCGATTCAGACCGAATATGACTACAAGATGGCATGTGACAAACCTTATAGAGACTCAAAGACCCTAACTACAAATTGACAGATTTTAAGAGCCAAAGCCTACCAGTAGAGGGTTGCCACATTTGGAGACCAAACCATGAGAAATCTGTGTACCCAGGTCAAACCATAGACCTGCACAAACCAAACAAAGTTCAGTTAGCACACCTGTATAGTGGGACCTGAAACCGAAGCAGAATATGAGCAGAGGGAAAATAACGAACCTAAGTGCGACTGGAAAAAGTAACTTGCAGAACAGAGCCACCGACAAACTGAATAAGCCTAAGACAGAAGGAACAGACTTGGTCAGTGACTGTACTAGAGGAAGGTCAAACCAAATTAAGGAGGGAACTATTTACCTGGTTTGTAGCCGCGAAAGACTATCATGCTGTCACTTGAGATCATTGGCACCAGAAGTTAACTGATTTACACATCATAGCAGAGACAGAGGACCATATCCACAACAGGAAATGACAACCATTGACCGAGAGACCAGATTCTGAACCCAAATAGAAAAAGGACAACAAAACGAGACAAAGTGCTCACTGTGTGGAAGGAATTTAAGCGATCACACTTCCAGAGCCAAGACAGACTCATTCCATAGGTAAAAAACCATTGAAAACCATGAAAACAAAGATTGGAAGGCCAACGATCACTTACAACCATACTCAGCAGAAAACTAAAGATTTCCATACGTGCCGGAGCGAAAACCATAAGTGTGACAAGCAAACCCTTGTAGAGCTTCACAGTAGTACGAAGACATTACGAATGATCGGGAAGCAAAAGCATTCTGGGAAAATACCAAATGGAGGGAACTAGACCCAAGGATTGTAGGTAGGCATTTAATAATGCATTAAATTACTTCAAGTTTCCAAACAAAATATATGTTATCCATATTGTATTATAACTGCCAAAACAACAAACCAAACACACCATGTCATAAAGCGCGAAATAGGTGTAAAGCCAAGCTACGTGGAAGCGTGGGCTGGGTCACATCAGAGTGGTATCAAAGCAGTTGTTTAGGTTATTTGGAGGAATGGAGAGAGGAAGGCAGGGTCATGGTAGAGGTTCTTGAAGGTTGGCAAAGGAAGGATTGAGAGAGGAAATCTGAATTCCTGCTGCCCGTTTGGAGGCAGTGGAGGCAGGGAGAAGAAGAAACCCAGAAATAGGCAATGATAGCAAAGAGGAACCTGAAGTAGCAGCAGATGGACCAAAAGGTGAGACCCCAGAAGTGAGATTGTTGAGATCTGTTTTAGTGGCAAGCAGTAAAGCCAAGCTAGAACTCCCGACCTATGATGGCAGTTTGTCTATCGAGGTTTTATTAGATTGGATCAGTGAGATGGATAAGTATTTCGAGTTTGAGGAAGTCAGCGAAGACTGTGAAGTTAGGTTCGATGCGACGAAATTGAAGGGACACGTAGCCCTGTTGTGGGATAGTGTCCAGAATGAGAGGAAAATATTGAACAAGTTGCCAATTAAAACTTGGTCAAGGATGGTAGCCAAGTTAAAGGGAAAAGTTTTGTTGAGGGACTATTAGATTGCACTGCATAGGCAGGCGTAGAATCTGAAACAAAAAGGATTGATGGTGAGGGAGTACACAGAGGAGTTCTATCGAGTGAATTTGTGAGCCATATATACAGAGGATACTGTAGAATGAACAACCAGGTAAGTTAATCGGTTAAGGTTTGATATTTTAGATGAAATCAGTATTTTGTCTCTGAAAAACACTAAGGAAGCGTATCAGAGTGCGATGGAAGTTGAAGAGAAAATTACCAGAATGCAGAATGCCTGGAGAGGACGAGAAGCCGACAGGGGAAAAGGCTAGTCATATGGTAGAGGTCGGACTACTAATAGCATTGAGGAAGGTAGTAGTTCCAAAGCTTCCAGATTAGCAGACAAAGGTGATAGCGCGAGAGGCGGTAGGTCATCCCATTGAGATAGAGGAAATGGCCTAGGTAGAGGGGCTGGTTATCAGTGTTACAAGTGTCATAAATGGGGACACCGATAATTTGAGTGTCCAGAAGTAGATCAAGCGGGACAACGGGGTGCATATGTGGCATAACTAGAGGAATCAGCGGCACCTCCCCAACAAGCAGAAAATGATCCAGAGATGGGGGAAGTTCTGGTGCTGCACAAGGTGTTGTTAAAACATGTCAAGGAGATCAACGAATAGATGCAGCTGAAGGCTTTGTTTAGAACAATATGTAAGTCATGAGGTAAGTGTTGTAAGTTAATTATTGATAGTGGTATTACTAATAATTTAGTGTCCATAGAGATGGTAGAAAAATTGGATTTGAAGTGCTTGAAACATCCCAACCCTCACATAGTTTCATGGCTACAAAAAGGCCATCAGTTGTTGGTGGATGAAGTCGTTTCAAATAGGCAGATATAAGGATAAAGTCGTTTGTGAAATCATGATGATGGATGTATGTCACATACTGCTAGGCAGGCCTTGGCAGTACAATAGGAAAGTGGTACACGATGGATTGATGAACTATTATAAATTTGTTAAGGATGGAATCAAGCATACACTTGTGCCCATCAAGGAAGAAGGGGTAGCAGAGAAAAGTGAACCAAGAACATTGTTGATTAGCAGAAAATAATTTATGAAACAAGTTGAGGATAGTGAGATAGGTTACGCAGTTGTAAAGAAAGCAAGGACAGTGTTGTTGTGTACAGAGGTATCAGATTTACCTACAGAAATCCAGCAAATGTTGCAGGAATTTACGGATATTGTGATAGATGACTTGCGAGACAAATTACCCCCCAAAAGGAGCATAAGTCATCATATTGACTTCATACCCAGAGCCAGTTTGCCGAACAAAGCAGTATACCGAATGAGCCCCAAAGGTAATGAAGATATTAGGAAGCAGGTGCAAGAACTCTTGGACAAGGGATTTATAAGGGAAAGCTTAAGCCCTTATGCAGTTCCAACGGTTCTCGCTCCCAAGAAGGGAGGAGAGTGGTGGATGTGCATTGACTCAAGGGCCATCAAAAAAATCACCATCTGGTATAGGTTTCCATTGCTACGGATGGATGATATGATGGATTATTTAAGCAAGGCAACATATTTATCTAAGATAGACCTGAAGAGCGTGTACCATCAGATTTGGATACGAGAGGGGGACGAATGGAAGACAACCTTCAAGATGAATGAGGGGTCGTACGAATGGCTGGTCATGCCATTTGGGCTGAGCAATGCGCCCAATACATTCATGAGGTTAATGAATGAGATGCTGACGGAGTACATCGGGAAATTTGTGATATTATACTTAGATGACATACTTATTTTTAGCAGGACAAAGGAAGAACACCTTCAACATGTACGAAAGGTGGTGGAAAAATTACAGCAGAATAAACTGCTAATAAATTTGAAGAAATGTACCTTTCTGGAGAAGGAATTGATTTATTTGGGTTTTGTGATAGTAGAGAAGGAACTGAGGATGGATCTGGAGAAGGTGGTAGTGATAGTGAATTGGCCATCTCCAAAAAATTTATTTGAGGTACGTAGCTTTCATGGATTAGCGAGTTTTTATAGGAAATTCATAAAGAATTTTAGCAAAATTTATGCACCTATGTTGGACACCATTAAAAAGGCGAGCCAACCTTTTCGATGGACAGAGGTAGCAGAGAGAAGTTTCCAGTTGTTAAAGAGAAAGATCACTGAGAGGTCAATCGTGAGATTTCTAGATTTCAAGAAATTATTTCTGGTTCGTTGTGATGCTAGCGGGATAGCAATTGGAGCTGTACTCAGCCAAGAGGATAAGCCTGTAGTGTTTTTCAGTGAGAGGCTGAATGAAAGTGGACAAAAATATTCATCGTATGATAAGGAGTTCTATGCAGTTATATAGGCATTAAAACACTGGAGGCATTATCTATTGGGAAATGAATTTGTGTTGTTCTCAGATAATTCTACACTACAGTATGCAATGCAATAGCACAGGTTGAAACACAAACATGCCAAATGGGTGGAGTATTTGTAGAGTTTCAACTTTGTATTGAAGCATATTAGCGGGCAGGTCAACAAGGTGGTGGATGCGCTAAGTAGGAAAGCTCTACTTCTGCAGGAAAGACTATGCAGGTGCTGGTTTTTGAGCACTTACAAGACTTATACCAGACTGATATAGATTTTAAGGAGGCTTATGAGGCATGTTAGAATCCCTTAGTGAGAGATAATAGTCCTTGGTTGGACTACAATCTACAAGAGAATTTGTTGTTAAAGGGAGGACAAATGTTTATACCTGACTGCTTGATGAGGGAGAATATTATTTGAGAGAAGCATAGTGGAGGTTTGGCTGGATATTTCAGCATGGACAAGACACTCGAGCAGCTCAGTAATTTCTACTTTTGGCCAAATATGTAGAGGGATGTACAATTATTTGTGGCCAGATGCAAAGTGTGCCAGCTAGCAAAAGGTCACAGTCAAAACGTGGGACTGTATACACCGTTACCTATTCCAGGCAGACCGTGGGACTCAGTCAACTTGGACTTCATCTTAGGTCTACCTAAGACACAATGAAGTAACGACTTGGTAATGGTAGTAGTGGACAAATTCTCAAAAATGGCGCATTTTATTCCTTGCAGAAAAACTAGTGATGCCACTCACGTGTCCCACTTGTTTTATAATGAGATTGTCAAGTTACATGGATTTCCTAAATCTATCCTTTCAGACAGGGATGTGAATTTCATGGGACACTTTTGGCATACCTTGTGTAAGAAAATGGACACACAACTAAGTTACAGTTCTGCTTATCACCCGCAAACTGACGGGCAAATAGAGGTTGTAAACAGTAGTCTGGGAAACCTACTACGAAGCCTGGTTAGAGAGAATTCGTAGATGTGGGATCGAGCGCTTGCACAGGCGAAGTTTGCTTATAATGACTTGCCTAACCACATCACATGTTTCAGCCCATTTTAGATCTTGTACGACATGCATCCTCACAAAGTGCATGAACTTCGGGATTTTGGACTACAGGAAAGGTGAAGCACAGATGGAGAAGATTTCGCTAACGTGATGAGAGATTTGCATGAGAAAGTAAAAATTAAATTGCAGGACAATGCTTAAAGTATAAACAACAAGTAGATTTTAAGAGAAGGGAAGTGCAGTTTAACGTGGCGGATGAAGTCCTCGCGCATTTGCGCAAATAACGTTTCCCTAAGGGTATGTACAATAAATTGAAGTATAAGAAGATAGGCTTCGTAAATTTTTGGCAAATGTCTATGAGATACAGTTGCCACCCGGAATAGGCATTTCACCTATCTTTAATGTAGCAGACCTGTTACCCTACACGGCGGACCCAAACGAGAAGGAAGAAGATGGAACCACACGACCCACATGGAATACCCAGGATGGAGGAGAAGCTTGGTAGAGGCAGATGCCTTACGTTCAACCTCCTAAGATCGAGAGCATTCCCGACACTCAGGTGGCTAAACGAACTCAGTGGAAGGAGTATCTGCAATACCTAGTCAAGTGGAAGAACCGCCCTATTGAGGATAGTTCGTGGCTTGATGCTAGGCAGATTTAACAGATAGGTTCTTCAGTCGAGAAGCTCATGGACTGGAGCCATGATTTCTTTTGCCCCAGGAGCCTGATGCAGGAGCATCTAGCTCACCATGACCAGGTGAAGTCTCGGCCAGGTTGGAAAGTTGATTTAGCATTTGGATTGTCTTTTATGTTTAACTTATTAGGACATGTGATAGGATTTTGTTTTATTTTACTTTTAATTGTTGTGTTAGTCAAAACTTATTGGTGAGTTAGGGTTGTTATTTGTCTGACAGTAACAAACATCAGTTTAATAATTGTTTTATCAACTTTAAGAGGAAAAGACAAAATTGTCTAAATGAAGATCTTGTCATATAAACCGAATTGAGAGCTAGAAGTTACAGAACTATACTATTTCTATTTAACTAAAAGCAATTATAGTTTCCATTAACTGTAAACAAAATATGTAGAAATCTAGAAATGTAAAACAAAGAAAGGGTTCATAACTTTGAGAACCAAGAAATAAACAGAGACAGAGTGTTTTTCTAAATTGTCTGTCTTTGTCATTGCCTACATACTGTACTATTTTATTTTCATTCATTCAACTGTTAATACAATGCTAGCAGACAGAAAATGACCACTGTAGGTCATTTTTCCTTTTGTCCTCATCGAACACAAAACATTTTTGAATACGCAAGTACAACCATAACCAGAACGAAGAACAAGCAAGTCGAAATCACAACGAGAACAGTAAAGCACAGCGAGACCACCGAGGAGATAATATCGAAATAGAGTGTCAGAGGAAACAGAACATAACAAAGGTAATTTTAGACGAACCCTTTATATTTTCATAAACAGATAGAGATCAACAAAATTGTGTTCATATTGTTTTTGTTCAAGTCACATACATATTGCATTCGTTTATAAACCCAAATGAGTGCCAACGTCCACTCAATGGGCAAACCCTAGCCTAGGGTTTGATAATAGGGATCATCTTTAACCCAAAAGGGACAACCGACAAAAAAAGAAATCGAAACCAGACTTAAGCTTCATCTTCGAAAGCGATTCAGACCGAATAAAACTACAAGATGGAAAGTGACAAACCCTACAGAGACTCAAAGACCCTAACTGCAAATTGATGGACTTTAAGAGCCAGAGCCTACCGGTAGAGGGTTGCCAGATTTGGAGACTGAACCGTGAGAAATTCCCGTACCCAGGTCGAACCATAGACCTGCACAAACCAAACAAAGTTCAGTTAGCACAATTGTATAGTTAGACCTGAAACCGAAGAAGAATATGAGTAGAGGGAAAATATAACGAACTTGAGTACGACTGGACCAAGGAACATGAAGAACAGAGCCACCGACAAACCGAATAATTCTGAGACAAAAGGAATAGGCTTGGTCAGTGACTGTACTAGAGGAAGGTCAGACTAAATCAAAGAGGGAACTATTTACCTAGTTTATAGCCACGAAAGACCATCATGTTGTCACCTGAGATCATTGGCACCAAAAGTTAACCGATTTACACATCGTAGTAGAGACAAAGGACCATATCCACAACAACAAATGACAACCATTAGTCGAGATACCATATTCTGAAACCAAATAGCAGAAGGACGACAAAATGAGACAAAGTACTCACTGTGTGAAAGGAATTCGAGCCAGCGCACCTCCAGAGCCAAGACAGACTCGTTCCACAGGAAAAAAGACCATTGACAACCGCACAAACAAGATTGGAAGGCTAGCGTTCACTTACAACCATACTCAGCAGAAAACCAGAGATTTCCATACGCACCGGAACAAAAACCACAAGTGTGATAAATAAACCCTTGCAGAGCCGCACAACAGCGTGGAGACATTGCAAATGATCAGGAAGCAAAAGCATTCTAAGAAAATACCAAACAGAGGGAGCCAGACCTAAGGACTGTAGGTAGGAATTTAACAACGCATTAAATTACTCCCAGTTTCCAAACAAAATATCTATTATCCATATTGCATATACCCACCAAAACAACAAACTAAACACACCATGTCATAAAGCCCGAAATAGGTGTAAATCCATGACTATGTTAAAGCGTGGGCTGGGTCACATCAATTTATGACCTAACTTATGACTAAATATAATACTAGATGTTAAAATTGAGGAAACCAATTAATGACTAAGCTAAAAATTGGTCACATTATAAGATACTGTAAATTAGCTACTATTGGTCACCGACTGAAAAATGGTCATTTATATGCAATTTTTAGGTGTTTTTTTAGTAACTAATTAGTCATTTTCTACTAGTGTACGAATTCGTTATACGGATCCACTTCACAAAGCTAACACACTCATTTTTATGTGCATGCCCCGCTTTTTTCCACTTGGCATTCACCTAAGCCCTTAATGGACTTTGTTTATATGAATGTGCATTTTTTATCATTATTAAATCATATAAGCCCCTTTAGCTTATCTATCCATGGAGTCTCAACCCCCCATTCTTTTTAATTCTTTTTCAATCTACGACTACTTTATTTTTATTAATATGTGTGAAATTACATTACTAGGCAGCCTCAAAATATAGAACATGTGTACATCGACATAATAGACCCAAAACATAACACATACCTAATTGGATACATTTTGTCTCACAAGCCTAGTTCCGCATTTACATACTATTTACATTCCACGGGTCATGCAAGTGTGTTATATTCCTTCCCCATTATTTAGGCATTATCCTCAGTGTGATCTTATAGATATATATCTATATCTATATATATATATATATGTGTGTGTGTGTGTGTGTGTGTGTGTGCATGTGTTTGTTTGTATACACAGACACACACACACATACACACACACATATACAATACCTCATTGAAAAATATGAGAATAGTCTTCCCTCATTACATCCTCATGCTCCCATGTATCACCTTCAGGACCAAAATGAGTACATTACGCCATTACAAAGGCGACATCTTGATTCTTGAGCATTTTGACCTTCTTGTCCAAGATTTGTATTGGTCAAACCTGAAAGTATCCCTGAAGCCACCTGAATCGTGTTGCAAATAATTACATGGTTAGTGTCAAGAACATACTTTCGTGGCGATAAAATATGAAATACGTTATGTATATACATGGATGTTGGTAATGTAATAATCTATGCAATTGGATCGATCCTTTCCAATATCTCAAATGGTACACAACATTTCACAGTTAATTTTGTACAAATGCCTAATTTCAGGGAACTTTTTCTTTCCTTCCCCTTGAAGAAGACATGATCTCCAATTTTAAGCTCCTTGTTTTTCCTCTTCTTGTCTGCATACATTTTTTTTCTATCTTTGGAAGTCTTCAAATTATGTTTAATTGTTGACGTTTTCTCTTCCATTTCCTTGAGAAAATCTAAACCAATAATGGCTCTATTAATAGGACTATCCCAACTCATTGGTGTGTTATATTTCCTACCATACAAGGCTTGAAACAAAGTCATTGTCAATGATGCTTGATACTGATTATTGTAAGAAAACTCCACTAGGTGCAATAATTCTTCGCATTTTGATGGTTTTTCCATCACATATATTCTCAATGTCCTTAATGACCTAATTAAATATTTTTGTTTGACCATTTGACTCCAAATTATATGTTGTGCTAAAATTTAAATCAATCCCAAATCCCTTAAATAAACTTTTCCAAAATTTGGACGTAAACTTGGGATCGCTATTCAAAATAGTTGCCTTGGGTACACCATCTGGCTTCACAATTGCCCTCATGTAAATATCAACAACATTGGTTGCCTTGTGTCTTAAATTTATTGGAAAGAAATGGGTAGCCTTGGTGAGTTTATCCACCAAAACCATGATGGAATCATGTTGCTTTATTGTTCTAGGTAGATTTGTAATGAATTCAATGGAAACAATTTTCCACTTCCACATCGAAATGGGTATTAGTTGTAGTAACTGTGTTGGGCGTTTGTGCTTAGTTTTAACCTCTTGGCACTTCATAACCCTAGCTATATAATAAGTCACGTCCCTCTTCATACTTGGAATTCCAAACACCTGACTATATAATTAGCCATATATTTATTCATACTTGGGAAAAAGTACCACTTTCTAACTACTGAGATTGTTTTTTGATATCCATGGTGCCCAACATAAACTAATCTATGCATCTCACCCCGCACTAAATTTTTTAGGCCCTGGAAATTCGGCTGATAAATCCCACCTTGATATAAAATAATGGCATCTTCTTCCATCACATTATCCTTGTATTTGTGCTACATTTCACCTAGTTGTAATCTTCTTTTTATATTCATATATTGCTATTATGAATTGTCAACTTCTAAAATTTAGGTTTTTAAATAATATTTACATGTTCTTTAGGATGTAACATCGATTTCATGCACCCTCTTGTTTAATTCATAAACCACTTTATTTTCCTTTTTTTTATATGCTTATTATAAAAATCACAATCAATCAAATATTCCATCCATTTGATTTGTCTCACATTTAAATGTAGTTGTCTCAAAAAATGATTTGACCCACCGTGGTCAGTTCTCAACTCAAAACTCTTCCCCATGAGGTAATGCCTCAATATCTTCAAGGCATGTATAATGTACGGTTATTTCCAAATCATCTGGCATAACTCTTTCTTGCTACTTGAACTCCCTAGATTCATAACATATCACATGTTTTTTCTACATCATAACTCCTCCAAGTCCTTATTTGCATGCATCATTGCACATGAGAAATTATTCATAGGGCCTAGTTATCTCCAATATAGGTACACTTGTCAATAATTTACTTAAATTCTGAAAGGCCTCTTCCAATTTATTAGACTAGTCAAATTTTTCACCTTTCCTTTACAATCCCATAATAGGATGGGCTATCCTTGAAAACCCTCTTATAAATATTATGTAATAACCTGCTAGGCCATTCTTTAATTGCTTCAATATTTGCTAGGTATATTATCATCCCTTCGTCTGAAATAATATGACACAAATAATGGATATTTATCTGATAAAATGAGCACTTACTTAGTTTGGGTTTTAGAGAATTCTCCCTGAGAACCTATAGCATTGTCCTTAAAATTGTGTCATGCTCCCACTCAAATTTAAAATATATAATGATATAATCCAAAAATACAATCATAGACTTCTCCAAATAATCCTAAAAAACACCATTCATGAGGCACATGAACACACCTAGGGCATTAGATAGCCCAAATGGTACCACTATGAACTCATAGTTCCTATATTGGTTTTGAAACATTGTCTTACTGATGTCATCATTAGAGAAATTTTGAGGTCTAAAATGGGTCTCAAAACAAAAATGTACAAGCAAAATTGACTTTATAATAACCAATAGGATTCACGATGATGATGTCAATGATGGGGGATGATCACCATTTTTGGAGTAAAAAAGTAAAAGGATATAATAAATAAATAAATAAATAAATAAATAACTATTTTTTCAACTCATATTTTCAAGTTATCTCCCTATGGTTTGAATCGAAGTTCAAGTGGGAGAATTCCTTGGATGTGGAATTTAATTCCACATCGAAGGAATACCCATGTTGCAAACTTTCAATGGACCCTGCTACATGAAAAATTATAAATGCATGACATGATTGCAATCATGCTTTTTTCATGTATTGTTCATTGTTCATGTAGCAGGGTCCATAAAAAAAATGAAGCAGGAGAACTTTGTGGATGAGGAATTAAATTATGCATCCAATGATTTCTCCTTTTTTAAATTTGAGTAAAATCATAGGGAGATAAGTTGAGAATACGAGTTGAAAAAGTAGTTTTTTCTTCTTCTCCCTCTAAAATTTGATGATGTAATCTAATCGTATTTTATTATTTCTACTATTATTTTATAATATTCCTTACGAATCCCATTTTATACCTCAATTTTTCCGTAGTTCTTCCTTAATTGTTAGTTGATGATATCACAATCTTAGATCAATTTTAGAAAATATCATTGCTCCCTTGAGCTGGTCAAATAAATCATCTATCCTGGGTAATGGATACTTATTCTTCACTATGACGTTGTCCATCTGACAAAACTCAATGCAAAGTCTCAGCATACCATGCTTCCTTTTAACAAATAAGTCTATGGCACCACATGGTGATACACTTGTCTATATGTACCCTTTTCTTAGGAGCTCTTCTAGTTGCATCTCTAATTCTTTCATTTTTGGTGGGCTCGTCTTGCACGGTGCTTTGGACATTGGTGTTGCTCCATGTACCAAATCTATAGAAAATTCAATTTCTCTTTTAGGTAGAAACCCTAAATTTTGGAAAACACATCATCAAATTCCTTAAGTACTAGGTGATCCTCCAGATGTCGTACTTTCTCTTCAATGATATCCTCCATGTGGGTTGCATAAATTTGTAAAATATTTGGTTCTTTTATAGTCCCAATATTCATAGATATGGACTCTCCTACTTTTATTTTCAACTCCTCTTTATGTTTTTCATTATTGTTCAACATATCATTGGGCTAACAATAACTTTCAAGGGGAGAAATCCCTTTAGGTTACTTATTTCATTTAAGTGAAATAATTTCCTTATTATTGGAAGGTTGACCTTGAATAAATGAATAAATGAACAAATGTTCGCATCATACCAAAATACCCTACCAATGATCCTCATTTGTTGGTATATGAGGCTAATATAATGATTGTAAAATGTAATTAGGCCTCATAGATGGAATTTGTCGTTGAACACTAACAATGTACACAACGAGACAACTAGGGAAGGAATTTAATTACCTGCAAACAAGAGTAATGTTAAATGAAAGTAATTCAGAAATTTTCTACCATGCAACTTGAGTATATCACTTAATTAAATCATATGAAAGAGAGTATACCCTTTTAATTATATTGAATATAAGTTTAGAGTCACCAAAAGTGGTCAAGTGTTTACAATTTAAGTTGAGGGGTTGTGGAGTACCTACAAGTAAAGCCTTATACTCAAATCCAAGCCTAAATGTCACTTGATGTATCTTTCCAAGGGGATAATATAAAACAACTTTGACAAATTCTCCTTCATTGCGGGACGCACCATCTAAGTGCATAATGCTATAATTGATCATTTTGATTGGCATGAGAAGGATGGAGTGACTCTTTCTCAATGAAAAGAGAGTAAGCTCCAAGGTTTTCTTTGATATAATTGACATGGTTTTGAGGTAGATTCTCAATATAAGGTGATATTCTTCCTTCCCTTAAAACAATAATATTCTTACGATCTCCAGAAGGGTTGCATGAGTGTCGTTCAATGACATATACCCACCTTTTCTAGTTTTGTAATATCTAACAAGAATGATCGAATAGTTACTAATAGGCATTTCCACTACTTGCATATTATAGGTTGTTCTAATTTTTGGATGATCGCACAAAACTAGCATGGCATCCTTAATCTCAATAATAGTCATTTATTGACAATTTTTATAGGCCATCATTTTCTTGGTTATTTCCTCAGATCATTGGAATCGTAATTCCTCCATAATAATTTTTGGCATAACATTAGGGCCTGAACCCCATCAACTAAAAAAAATGAGAAATTTTATCACATACTTTGAAAGGGACATAAAAAAGAGGGTTTTTGAAAAAAAAATCTAGAATTATTTATAGCGAAGACTTTGTCTTCGGGAGAATCCTGTTATGGATGATCCTCTGGAAAATGGATAGGAGTAGGCATTTTTGCTTCAGGAAAAATATTTAAATGTATTTTTGCTAAGGAAAGGTGGCCATATCAAATACTAAAGCATCAAATTTGATGCTAGCCATTTGTTTAAGAATATTAAACTGAGAGACAATTGAAGTTGAAGGTGTAGCAGAGTTTACATTCAAATGCAGGGGAGTGGCATTTAGGATTTTTTAGTTATCGACGTCCTTGAATGGTTGATTCTTGGTGTTTATAGATATAAAAGTTCTTCTTGATTCATCCATAATTAATTAATTATCATCAGCCCTACCCAACTTTTCAATAATATGGCTTATTCCTTTACCAATATTTCTTTCTTGGGCATTCTTTTTAACAACATAGGTTTTTCTGTCATGGTAATCTTCATAGAAGTTACACCATGGTCGGGAAAGAAGACAATTTGGTCCATATGTTTGGGAATGGTTTCTTATGAGAGCTAGAGTTGAATTTTCAATGTGAGTTTCTACTACCATCTTCCTCTCAAAAGATATTAGATGATTACTCTTGTCTTGCATAAGTTAAGGTGTGAAAGATATATCAGATTGGTTAACCAAGTCTTCAAGTGGAAAACCAATAAAACACAACTATTATTCATATTACAAATATATTTTTAAAGGGAACCCAAGATTATCAACATTTTTCTTCTCTATCCTATGGAAGTAAGAAAGAGGTAGAGTATTGTACTAATTCATCTTGATTGCTTGATTTTGCAGCTTCATGATCCCATGAATTTGATTATTTGCTGAATAGAAGATTAAATGGTTTAATAGTTTCACCTTTCATAAATGTAACATTATAATATTCTTAGAGGATATGAATAGGGCTCTAAGGTTTTCCATAGGTATATTTGAACCAGTAATAGAGTTCCATCCAGGAAGAAAAGGCCCTAGGAGAAAGTTAAAAAAAGACCATTATAGGCCTTCCTTCTAAGGAGTTATTGAATAAAAACATGCATGTTTCATTATCATCGGAACCAATATTATGATATGCATTAGAAAAATAAATTAATGTTAGTTTTCAATCACCGTTCCATCAATTGAGAACTTGGGAAAATGATCTTTAAGATTGGGTAACAACCTATTAGTGTGCATTAAATTTAATAGACAAGCCACATGCCAGGAATTTGTATTTGCATCTGCTTCGAATTGAAATAAACCATACTTACATATTACCTTTGAAGGATTAGTGGTAGATTGTACTAGATTAAAATATGAATATAGATTACCAATTTAGATGGATGATGATGCAGTCGATGAAGACTACAAAAAAGAGGAAGTAAATTGTGAAGAAAAATGGGTTCCTAACATGACTCAATGCTATAAAGAGGTTGTTATAAAAGAACAGGTGATATCGTGATAGAATTTAAGATGATATTGAGAAAAAAGGATAAATTTTCATATTTGGACTTCAACTAATGGATTGTATTTGAGGCTCAAACCAAAGATTGTCCTAAAAGAATGAGGTTCACTAGTCATAGGCTATCTACGTTCGAGTAGAAATGTATTTGAGATGCCTTTCAAGGGCTTTTGTCCTTTCTTGTAGATCAATATCGTGATCTATTACATCCTAGGATTGTTCCAATTCATTTATCAAGTATGAACTTAAACAATGAATAAAAAATACTTATTTGGGCATTCATATGAATACCTAGGTTAAGTTGAATCATGGAAGGTATGTTCATGTAAGAAAGAGAAGTTATAGAACCATGGATCAATTAATCTATTCATTAGTGGAGTTGCCAAAAGTTGTTGATGACATACGTTTTTTATGTTTAACTCACAAGCTTCTTGATTATAAAAGGTCAGGTGAGATATTGGGATGTTTCCTAGTGTATATTTCCCTAAATTGGGTTATAGCTACATTACATGTACAAATTTTTTTTACACTGAAATAAAGAAAAAATATCTACAATAAAAAATTAAATGAAAGAGAAAGGATATAAACAACATATGCATTATATAACATAAATAAATTGAAACTTAAACAATATGAGATCAAACTACTAAATGAAGTTATGGGTAGATTTCATGATGATACTCTGTTATCCATAAGACCACACAAGTATCCCTTGAAATCAGACATAAATTAGCTTATAGTTTTAGCCACGAATGCTAAAAAATATGCTCATAAAATTTAACACCATAAGAAAAATTTTTGTAGATATATGCCAAAAAGATGAATGCTATCAAATGTTGATTTTATTCATGAAAGTAGGAGTATAGAATACTTTTTTGGCTGATTCCGGTGAGAATGTAGTCTAGGAATTGATTACCAAATGTGTAAGATGTTAAATATTCATACATAGACACTGAAATGTGAAAACGTAAGTAAGAAAATGTGCTTGGACAACTTGGATCCTTTTGGATAATATTGAATCAACAATATATGATGCAAAAGTGCACCAATTAGCACTGATATAACATATATCAAACCTTGTAATAGCACAAAAAAATGTAACTTATAAAAAATAACCTTAACTAAATGATCAAAAACTGATGTGCTCATATTCTTCTTGTCGCTCCTTGAAGGATTTTTGTTATCATGAAAATAGGTAAGCCCTTATACTCAAGCATAAATTTGTTAGAAGAAAATAACAACTCTAAAACATATGCATTACTCTCCTCAGTATTGTTTTTCATCCTCTCCTTTTGTTCCCTCTACTTGGTTTTATATTCTCCTTGACAGTTAGAGAGTACAACTTTTTTTATAATTAATCTCTTTATTAAGTTAAAATCTTTTTATTTTTAACGTAGGAGAGGGATTTTAGAAGGAATTTTTTTAATTAATAAAAAATATATTAGTAGGTGGGGTCCTCAATTATGTTTATAAAATGTTTTCATCAAACCTTATAACTCCCTTGGAAACAAAAAAATGTAAATAACATCATCAAGAAATACCATATCAATAGATATCATGCACATAAAGTATCCTAATATACACCACCATATATAAACAAACATATAAATAACTGGCGTGTCTCCCATCAGTAATAATGTCATAAAAATATATGGAATGGTAAAAAATAATATGTTGTCTCGAAAAAATGATAATGTGATCTAGCTTGAAATATGTCCAAGTAATGTAAAGTAAAAAGCGTCATGAAAAAATAAGTAACTCATGTCAACTCAAGAGGTCTGATATGATCAACCATGTAGAATTATAATTTTCCTTCCTTTTCCTTTTACCCTTGTACTACCGGATGCATGTCTTGGAAGGATATTTCTCTTGCCCCCTCCTTGTTAGGTCCCTATACTACTAGAGTAACCCCTTATTGTTATTAGTACAACCCACTTATTATATTGATGTACGCATGTAGTTCCCATATTGTTACTATTGTGCCCCATAGAAGCCCACTATTATTATTATTGTGCCCTTACATTATTATTGTTATGTAGGCCTCATTATGTTATGACCCCTTAGACTTCTATATATAGAGAGGAGGTCTTTTTCATTTGAATCATCCAAGAATTGTTCATTTATGTAATGTAAAGGAGGTTTCCCCCTTGGAGAGGCTGAATTCTAAGGTGTTGATCTATCCTTTCTTGAGCTGGTTTCATAACATTTGATATCAGAGCTTTGGATTCTAGGGTTTCACTACTCCAAACAGGTCATCGTGGCATTTCCGCTGTCTTTTTTCTGCGACGTTTCAAAAGTCAAAACAAAAACCCATTTTAGAAGACATCACGTGAAATCTCGGGTCCGAATTTCAAAGAGATTTTTGCACTATATTTCTGGAGATATGATATGAGGAAGTTGGTCTTTTTGCAAACTCCTGAATTACATTCAAAATAGGTGACCAGGGGAAAATCATCATAACTTTCTGTCTAAGCATCAGATTGAAATTTTTTAAGAAAGTACAGAAAGAGGACGGGTTGTAGTTTCTTGTATATATTGTTCAGAGCCAAAGGTCAAAACAGGGACACGTCGTACAAGTTCTCTCTACTGAATTGGTCTATAATCAGGTCACTGTGGGAGATTTGGCATAACTCTTCATTGGAGAATCCAATTGGGGTTAGACTGGTGGCATTGGAAAGAGGACGCAGAGGACTACTACAAATCGTAGTTTCAGAAATTAAAGATCTTAAAGTACAGAGTTACAGTCATTTCAAGATCAAGCTCATAAAATCAAGAAAAAGCAAGGTGAAGAAGTTTGATGGCAAGGATCTGGTAAATTGGATACGTTAGATGGAGCAATATTTTGATCTACATGGTGTACCACTGTTACAAAAGGTATGTATTGCATCTTCATATTTAGAACCGGATCAAATTTTTATGGTATAAAGGGCTTTGTTCTCGTAAAATACTTGTTACGTGGTCAATTTTTACAGAGGAAATGATAGCACATTATGAGGATACAAAGAGCAACACCTTCTTTAGAGCAACACCACAACAATTGGAAATAGTAAAAGGGCTTTGTTACATATTGGAAAATAAAATTATGGAAACAAAGAATTCTTCCCCTCACAACTATAAAAATGGATGTGTTGTTTCTCCTAGCCTTCCACAACCTACAAGGGTTACACCACAACAATTGGAAGAAAAAAGAGAAAAAGGGCTTTGTTACAATTGTGATAGCAAATGCACTAAAGGTCATAAGTGTGCTGAGAAGAAATTATTTTACATAGAGTATGAAGAGGAGGAAGAAAAGGATCAAGAAACATCAAAAGAAGAGGATATACACCGGGACCCAACCCCAAAGAAATAAGAAATGAATCATACCATATCTTGTAAAGCATTGGCAAGAATTACCACTCCTCAAACTCTCAAGATAGAAGGACATATCAAGAAGAAAAAGGTGCAAGAAGTGAAAGATCACATCGAGAAAGAAGAAATGAATCCAACCATATCTTTTAATTCATTGGTCGAAATTACCACTCCTCAAACTATCAAGATAGAAGGACATATCAAGAAGAAAAATGTTCAAGAAGTGAAAGATCACATCGAGCATCAAGAAATGAATCCAACCATAACTTGTAAAGGATTGGAATAAATTACCACTCCCCAAACTCTATAGATAGAAGGACATATCAAGAAAAAAAAGGTTCAAGTAGTGAAAGATCACATCAAGCATCAACAACAAGTTCTCCAACTTTTAAAGGATAATGCCACTTC